>OX101753.1:96531256-96765703 GCA_944452675.1 Tachina lurida | reverse complement strand
CGAGTACTTTCCTGATTACCGGCTGTCATTATATTAGATTTGGTGGATGCCGGGAGTCTCATACATACATATATACTCCACCTCACAAATAACACCACTAGTAGTCTGTGAACAGGCAGGAGTCAAAAGTGCACTTAAAAATAGTATCACAGTAATATCACAGTGACGAAAAATTATTTTTTTAGTATGAAAGAATAACCACTAATTTCATTTTTACAAAGTTCTTTATTTTGTTATGTGACTCATCCAAACCAGCACGAAAAGAGAAGATTGGTTTAATAATAACTAAAGTTTTTGTATAAGAAATTAAATTTTTTTGTCTAAAGCAAATGTGCAATTTGATAATTGTTAAAATGGATTGAGAAGAAATTTTAGATATGGAAAAAAATTGAACTCAGAAAAAAAAAGAAAAAAAGAAAAAAATTACAAGGGCAGCACGAAAAGCTATTAAAATGTAAAAGAAAAAAAACGAAAGAAAAGAAAATCGTTAAAAGTATAGCAAAATTTAATTGGAATTCAACATTCAAAGATAATAACTAAGTAATCTGTATGTAGAATAACCATCCTTCTTTAGTCAACACAGGAGCCGGAGAAAGATCTTTCGTCGGGATTCCACACACAAAAGAAAAAAAAGTAAGTGCTTAATTTTTTTTCTTTAGTTTTTTTTGTCACCGTACCTATTACTGATAATATCATGTAAATAGACGTAAACTGTTAAAGCTTTCATATTAACAGTAAGACTGTTAATAACATTGAGTGAATAGGTGTTAACAGAGCTAAGAGAATTTTGTTTGTTACATATGTATGTTAATTAATTGGGAGATATACATGATATATTCAGTAATAAGGATTTAATTTATTAATTATTACTACGAGCAGATTGGAAATGAAAAACCGAAAATAATAATACCAAACATGACTATCAAATTCTAAAGTTAGTTAAAGTTATTGTCGATTGTATCATTAATTATTCTATCTCGGTCAAATTAAAGAAAAATAATATTACGGTCAACATGAGAAAAAAACTAAATCCAAGAGAGTGATATACTATATAGTTAATGATAAATTCGAACTTAAGAGAATTACATTAAATATTATCAAAAAACTTTAGAAAACAAAGTCATGTAACTAATGTTGTTGAACTTGTTTCTTTTCTTTTGATTCGTTTCTTTTCCTAATTTTTTTTTTGTTATGAATACACTCAAAACTTTTAATTAATTTAAATCATTCCCATTTCATACTTTTCTTAAAATTTATTTCAAATGATTATAAAAAAAAATATATACATATTCAAAATACATACATACATAATTTTTTTTTTTTATAATTACCTACTTAAAATATTAACTTATGAAATACTTATTTGTTCAATAAATTTGTGAACTTGCAATGAATCTGTAAACTTAAACTCGTATATTTGATTTCTGGCCATTCAATGGGATAGGTAAATAAAAGATTAGGGATCATGTGTATACATTGAGCAATTTGCCACATGATCATGGAAGGGAGGGGAAAAGAGCGTGCTAACATAAATACGCTCCCGTACTGGTCAACATTGTCCGCCTATCTTGCACTTTTTCTCCATATTTTCAATATATTTAACTAAGCATGCATATTTTTAAAATATTAACGTCTGTAGTATAAAAACAAAAAAGTTTAGGAAAAATTTATATATACCCACACCACACAGTGAGACAGCCCTATAGTAACCGCGGCAAAAAATGGTTTTTGGCGTGTCGTCCAATTTGGATGAAATTTTCACAGTATATTAATTAACAGATATATGAGTAACAATTCCCTGAAATTTCAGCCTCATAACTTCATTACTTTTTGGTCTAGAGCAAGTCAAAGTTGAGGTATGCCAACGCGCTTGAAATATGTTAGTTCAATATGTAATATTCAAAAGCTTATTAATAAAAAAATATATAATAAATATAACTTTAAAGTATTTTTTTAATTAATTTAGTTGTTGTAGAATGAGTAGATGAGAAAAGAAATTAAAAAAAAACACAAACAAAAAATTTCATAACAACAGAATTGTGGTGTAAAGATTTAACATTTTGCATTTTCAATGGACTAGGAAATATAGAGCAGCCCCTCGCCCTAGGTGCAGACTTATATCAAATGAAAGATTGAAGTCTCAGCTTTCATTTTAAGTAAAGGACATATAGAAAAAGTTTGCAAACGTAATTTAAACATACAAAATACTACAAAAAATACGCAACGCGCACATTCTGTCGCTATACGTATGTTAGCATGCAATAGCATGTTTACAACTTTTTACTTTTATTTTTTTTTTTTAATTATTAATTAATTATTAATTATTTTTTTATTGTTTATTATTATTTTGTTTACATTATACATTTGATTGAAAATTTTTTTGAAGGTCATTGACTTTGGGTTAGATAGTTGCATAATTTTTAATTTAAGTGCAAGCTGTTGTTCTTATCTAAGTTCTGTTATGCTCACTTTTTAATGTGGTTAGTTTAATTATTATATAATATATAATATAATATATAATATAATATATATATATATATATATATATATATACATATATATATATATATATATATATATATATATATAATATATATATATATATATATATAATAAATATTGAATTTAGTTGGTGCATTATTTATTGGGTTAAGTAATAATGAGTGTTCTTGTAATGATCTCTTTTGATAAGAGATTAGCATTTCTCTAACATATTTGATATTTTATTTTGTGCAACACTCAGTAAGAACTGCTCGATGGCTGTTTGTTTCATATGTGGAGCAACACCTACTGAAATGAAAAATTTGGATGCAGTTATCTTGAGAACAAATTCAGCTGAAGCATTGAAAGTTGGAATTTCGTCGCTACATGCTCGAATAAAATTCATGGAATGTATGTTACATATCAGTTATAATAAAAGTTTTAAAGCGTGGAGGACAAATAAAGACAGAAAAGAACAAAAAGAAGCTGTTAAAACAGAATTAAAAAAAAATCAAATTAGTTCTGGGTTTAAAAGTCGATGTGGTGAAACAAGGCATGGGAACATCCAATGATGGTAATGTCTCTAGAAGATTTTTTGAAAATCCAGAAACAACCGCTGACATAACTGGTGTAAATGTAGACTTAATTCACCGCTTTAAAATTATATTAAATACTATAAATACTAGTAAAAATATAGATGTTGGTAAATTCCATACGTATTGCATGGACACTGCAAAATTGTATGTAGAGCTCTATGGCTGGTATTTGCCTATCACTGCCCATAATGTTCTCATTCACGGCAGCAAAATGGTATCTGAGGCTATATTGCCAATAGGTTTGCTTGCAATTTTTATTTTTGAAAGTATTTTTTTAAATTTTATTTAATATTAACTTTTTTTTTGGTACAGGAATGTTATCCGAAGAAACACAAGAAGCATTTAATAAGGAGTATAGAAACTGTAGGCTATTCCATTCTCGTAAAAATTCACGTATTTCTACGAATGAAGATGTAATGCACTATTTGCAAATATCATCAGATCCTTATATTAATTCATTTAGAATGAGAATTAAATTGAAAAAATTAAATACCATGATGATGTTAAATTGTTGATAGAATGAAAAAAAAATTTTCTTTTTTATTTCATTTCAATGGGAGGTGGGCATAATAGTGGGAGTGTTATTGTAATTTTTGCATGCAACATTACAATAAATATCAAATTTGAAGGTTGAACTGAATTTTCTTTATTTTTTTTAAACTGGAATTGTCTCAAAAATAACCTGTGCAAAATTTCAAAGCTCTACAATGACTCCTTGTATCTAATGCCGGTGTTGTCTCACTGTGCACCATTGGCCGACGAGCAATAAGCCGAAGAAAAACATTGCATGCAATCTAAACTTCTAACATCTTACAACCTGAATAATTTTTCTGTGGTTATTTGCTACAGATATTATAGAGTGGAGAACATTGCAAAAAGTATGTGAATCCCCGTTGCCGAGTCATCGCAAAAAAGAAAATGACTTTGAGGAAAACTTAAACAATTGAGAGCTCGTTGACGCTCTCAAGCTGATAAGTATACATAACATGACCAGAAAGTTTTTACAAAAGCGGGACACGATCGAATAAAAATCGGGGTTTCTATGAAAATACGGCCAAAAAGTCGCAGCACGGATTTTAAAATAAACAACTTTTTGAAATAGGGATGTGTAATACCAAAGAATATAAATTATATAGAATGCGCATCTGAGTTAAAAAATTAAACATTTTTGGCTTACGCTTCAGATGCGGGGGGAAAGTATAAAGCGCAAGCAATCACGCAATGAGAGCATTCGCTTCCAGGGTGACCGATGACATTTTTCAAAAAGTGGCACCAAATAGGGGAGGATTTATAAAAAAAGGGGCAATATTAAACAAATCGACACAACTACACTAAAGTCCTTATTTTTAATGTATTATTATATAATTCACTTTAGAAAAAGGGGGACAAAAAGACGCAAGGCAATCGAAAAAGTGGCAATTTGCCACTTTAGTCGATCAAACGGTCACACTGTACGCTACAGCGACAGAGCTTGGAGTTCTTGCTACACCTTGTCGTCACTGTTGCCAGTTTTGCAGATTTCTTTGCATATTGCTGATTTTTCACTGAAAAAATTATTAAATAAAATTTGCAGATTTTCTGAAATGCTTGTGTAACATCAATATTTCGTGTTTTTCTTTACTCCGTAACAGAAATAACCATGGTGTCACTGTCAGAAACATACACATAATAAACACTAACAAATAAGTAGTGTTTGACGTTTAATTTTGCAGTAACCATACCACCAACATAACAATGGTTAAAAGAAACTAGCTAATATGTGCAAAGATGAATGTATATACATACATATATACATATCGCACACTAAATCATAAACAGTCACAACTTTTGTATGTATGTATATGTCCCGTTATTTTAAATAATTTGTAATATCGGCATATGTTTTTGTACAGCAAGATAATTTATGTTAATTCGCAAATTAAATAAAAAATTCATACATGCCCAACATATAACCTCCTCCTTAATTGAAGTCGGTTAATAATTCGAGAACAAAATGAAAACCAGTTCAAAATATAGGTGTTTTTATTGTTGCAGATTTTTCCCCCGATTTTTTTAAATTATTTTGCAGATTTTTCAGATTTTTTAGCCAATTTTTCCAGATTTTTTGTAAAATGTTCTGGCAACAGTGCTTGACGTTGTAAACATTCACCCCTATCGTGAATAAAATGTGAAATTTTTTAACCCATGAAATTTTCAGTCGCCATGAGGGGATATGCAATATCGAGGTGGTACTAAAATCCAGCTTCCTACATTTAGTTTTGATAGCTACGAAAATATCCTTTCAGAAGCCGATGAGCTGTGTGGCAATCAATTCATGTGTTTAGGTTTATGTTTGGAAACTTTGTATCAAAATATTTAAATTTTATTTAAATTGGGAAAACCTGAGCAATTGCTAGTGGGATACAATTTCTTCTTCTTTATCATGTACTAAATTTGGAAACCACATCCACATTTGTTTTTAAGATACAAAATTCATTTAAAAATATGGTAGTGCATCACGATATACAAATTTAAATACCATATAAAAATTTTTAATTTTCTGTTAAAAAAAGTAACCAAAATGGAAAGAAGTACACAAGTGCACATTGGAAAAAAAGTAACCAATTTTGGTTACAAGTAACCAAAACGGCAACGCTAATCATAGCATACGCTGTCTACGAGACTGTAAAAAAGCAAAATAATAAAAATCAAACAAAAAATACACACATGCTTTCGCTCTCAACAATGCGAGCGCAGCATACACTGCAGAACGGGTAGTACTGGAACGGGTAGTACTGGAAATACCCGCATAGAAAATTTTAGCTTGTATGAGATGCGCATTCTATATGATTTATATTCTTTGGTAATACGTACATAAACAGTTTCGTATGTATTTAGGAAACAGTTTTTAACTCAAAAGAATCACTTTTAGATAAACAAAAATTTTTATTAACAAAAATGTTTATTTAGTAACTTAAAATAAATAAAATTAAACTAAAAAAATTTACAAAACAAAATATGATTTTTATACACTCTATCACATGTATGTACATTAGAGTTGGTCGATTTGTTCGTGTGAGAAAAAAAAGCAACACACGTGTAGCAAAAATTAAATCTACACAAAATTCTAAGAATATTACGGTAAGAAACTAGTTGTCTAAAATCAAAACCTAGCTCCCGCCGAGAGGCATCAAAATTAAAGTTTTTATTGGTAAAAACATTTCTAGCCAAATAACAAACAAAAGTAACATTTTAAAAATGTTCGCTTCTGATTTTCATGAAATTTTGTACGAATGATCCCTCTGTAACTACGGTTAGTGCGAATCTTGAATCATTATATGCTCTAGTTTGCGAAATATAGCGACTTAAATATGGGAAAATTTAACAAACAAGATATATTTCGCAAAGTAGAACGTTTAATGATTCGAGATTTTGCACTAATGGTAGCTATGCCGGAGGCATTATTCCTACAAAATTTAATCAAAATCTGAAGCGTTTTAGTTTTTATTAACATTTGTACTTTTTAGGTGTTAATCTATTTTGATCATTAAAATCATATTTATTGGATTTCATTATCCCATCCAATAATATTGGTTCAAAGCTTAAAAAAGTAAAAAAATATTGGCAAGAATATTTAAAACTGTATTTCACTTTAATAATGTCACTTAAATGTCAACTAAAGCATAGATGGGGGTATTGCAATAAAAATTTATTTAAATCAGGTTTGCAATGGCAATTAATAAAAGTGCAAAACTTTTTATTGCAATATTTTTCTACAAATTTATTGATAAAAAATATTATTGCAATCGCAATAAAAAAAATTATTGGTATTGCTAGCTTATGCAATATGAATAAACAAATATTGCTTGAAAAAAATTTCCAATCAATGAAATTATTGAAAAATTTTAAGGTGCAATTACCATGCAAACTAGCCTTCATGAAACGATTGGAATGAAATTGGAAAAATAAGCATTTTTATAATATATCATCAGATTATACATAACCTCATGTAACTTAATATATACATATTAGGCAGACGTTTAAATGATTATAAAACAGTTCAACAACTGAAATTTTTTTTTTAAGTTTTGACTATTTAAAATGTATATTCATATGTTCCGACTTTTAAAGAAAATATAATTTCCACATAATGGGGCATACTCATACTTATCAAAAAAGTATACTTTAACAGCCTTATTTATAAAAATTATTAAGGCTTTATAAAGACTTTTTAAGAAAAAAAGACTTTTTAAGAAAAAATCGATAGTAAGTAAAGAAATATTTTTTAAATAAATAATTTCTCAATACTTTCGATGTCGAAATTTGTTCAAAATGACGGTATACGTAAGGATATCTGATACTTATTTCTGTTCTCTAAACAAATAGCCGCTAATAAGGCAAACATTTTTAAAATTTAACACGCCTTTACCTTATTCTGCTCCAGTTGAGCGGCTACTTTCTTTTAGCAGGATGGTAGACGCTCCTCGGAGAAATAAATTAAGATATACAAATTTTGAAATGCTTGTTTTGCTAAAAGCAAATAATACTACAATGTAAATTTTTACATTGCTCTCTTTATCATTTTTAGTTAGCGTTTATTTAATTTATCTTTTAAATAAAATAAAATTAACAGTTCTCGTTGTACCTTCATAGTGAACAGACGTAATAGCGGAATTTTTCTTACATACAAACTAAACAACAAAAAAACTCATACAAAAAATATTCGTAGTACATATTAACTTTGATAAATAAGCATTTTTTTTGCTTTGATAATATTTTTACATATAGAAATAACAAAAACAAAAAAAACCGTAAACAAAAAAACATACAAAGTACCCTTGAGGAATACTCTTTATGAGTACCCCAAAGGAAAAAAATAGTGAAGTGAGTTCTAACGGCAGAAATGCCTATTTTACTGTGAGTTTTGATGCTCATAATGATAACAATAATAATAAAAAATCTGATAATAGACTTGCTGTGAGTTCAGAAGCTCTTAATAAAAATCAAAAATCTGATAGACTTTTTCTAACGGCAAAACCACAGTTTCGTCAGCGATCAACTTCGCTTTGTCCAATGCCAACTAGTGAATCGTTGACATTATTGCCTAGTTCTTCTACATTTAACTCAGCGATATCATCCGCTTCGGGCTCGTGGTCATCACTTAAACAAGTTGTCACTGAAGATAACAGTAGTTCAAAACCAAAGGTACAAGTAGGAATGGACAGATATATAACTATTTTAAAGCGCGGGCGAAGCCCAAATTCTACTAAAATTGGATCCGTCCCAAAGATGTCTAGGGATAACAGCACATCTTCTATCAATCGTCAAAATCGTTTTTCATTATTGCAAGACAAAAACGACAAGCCAGCTGCATCATCGCAAAAGTCTTTTAAGCCACCACCTATTTATCTGAGAGAAAAAAATTCTAACGCGCTTCTAAAAAATCTACTGTCGACCATTGGTGAAAATACTTTTCACATCATTCCAATTAAACGAGGTAATATTGATGAAACTAAAATCCAAATATATGATGAAAAAGATTTCCGAAAAATTGTTAGTGAGTTTGAAAAAAATAAAACAAATTTTTACACATATCACCTTAAGAGTGCTAAAGGCCTACAAATAGTATTAAAGGGCATAGATTCATATGTTGAGCCCGAAGAAGTAAAATGTGCACTTATCGAACAAGAATTTAAGGTAAAAAATGTTACCAATATAATCAATAGAGAGAAGATTTCCTAGCCTCTATTTCGTGTTGAACTGGAGCCAAATGATATACAGTTAAAAAAAAAACGAGACGCACCCAATTTATAATCTAAAATACCTTTTACACCGAAAAATCACAGTTGAAGAGCCACGTAAGCGTTCAGGTCCCGTACAGTGCCATAATTGCCAAGAATATGGCCACACAAAAACTTACTGCAAATTACCTACAGTTTGTGTTATCTGCGGTGAATTGCATGGTACTGCTAACTGTACCAAGCCAAAAGTACAAGCAGAAAAAAAATGCAGTAATTGTGGAGGTAATCACACCGCTAACTACAGAGGATGCCGTGTATATTCTTTCGTTAAACAGGCTATGGGTCAAAAATTTAAATTAGCTCCAGTTCAATCAGCAAATGCTTACTCCGCCACTCTTTCTCAAACTAGCCAACTAGTAACTTCACGTGTATCGTATGCCGATGCTGCTAAGACTAGTTCTATTCCCACACAAAATTTTCCACCGCCAAGTAATTCAACGAATGCAAACTCTAGCTTTAACTTTAGTCGTCTTGAAGCTACTATTGAGAATCTGGTGCTAACTATAAACAACTTTACAACAAATATGACTAGCATGATGCAAGAAATGCTGAGAATGCAGAATACACTGCTTCAAGCATTAATCAACAAACCATGAACGCGTTAAAAATATGTTTCTGGAACGCAAACGGCATTCGCCAACATAAAAATGAACTTGAGCACTTCCTCACGGAAAAAAATATTGATATAATGTTGGTATCTGAGACTCACTTGACTTCGAGGAGCTGCTTTAAAATAAATGGTTACACTCTATATGATTCAAAGGACCCGAGAGGGAGAGCATGCGGTGGATCAGCAATTCTAATTAAGTCAAGACTCAAACACTATATCCTTGAGAACGTTAGTGAAGAATATATGCAAGCTACGAATATTTTCGTAGAAAATTTTTGTGCGAATTTCGTGATATCATCAATTTACTCACCTCCCAGATTTTCAGTTACCGAAGATCAGTATGAGAAGTTCTACAAATCGCTTGGATCTTGTTTCGTGGCAGCTGGTGACTACAATGCAAAACATACGTACTGGGGCTCGCGTCTTGTTACACCTAGAGGCAGAGCGTTGTTTAATACAATTTCAAAAATGGGCTTAGATGTCATTTCGAGTGGGGAGCCTACTTATTGGCCTACTGACGTAAGAAAAATTCCAGATCTTATAGATTTTGGCGTCACGAAAAATATCCATAGGGACTTAATTCACGTAGAGGGCTCTCTAGATCTGTCCTCCGATCACTCTCCCACAATAGTTACAATTTTCAACCCACTAAGGAGTGATTTAACTAACTCATATGCGAAAACGATTAATAAGGTCAACTGGCTAGGATTCAAAAAATATATTAGTAGTCACTGCGTAGAAAACATTCAGCTTAGATCACCTGATGATATTGAATTTAATCTTGCCAATCTTAACGAATATATTAAACAGGTTGCTGAACATGCCACTACTTCCTATCCGCAGACTGGCTTTAATAGAATTTATTCTACGGAAATTGAACGTCTTGTATGTGAAAAAAGGAGAGCTAGAAGAGAATGGCAACAACACCGATCACCCCTAAATAAAATCAGACTTAAAGAATGTACTAAACGACTCAAAGAGCTGCTATCGTCGGAAAAGACTGCATTACTTTAAAAGAATTTAGAAGGTCTGGATGTAACGTCAACATCTAATTACTCTTTATGGCGCGCTACTAGAAATCTTAAAAGACCCGTTGATCTCAAATCACCACTGCGTACTTCGACCGGAGGCTGGGCAAGAAGCGATAGTGAGAAAGGTAACTTATTTTCTGAGCATTTAAAATCTGTATTCACTCCCAATTCATGTACGGGTGCTGCCGGATTACCGAGTGTAGTATGTCTACCCCCTCGTCCCTTAAGGTTTAAGATGCGTGAACTACAAAAAATAGTTGCTGAACTCGACCCGAAGAAAGCTCCAGGTATTGATGGCATTAGTAACAAGATGCTGATTAACTTGCCTCATATTGCAATAAGAATCTTGCTATTTATTTTTAATGCAATTTTACGAATGCAGTATTTTCCACATAACTGGAAACTTGCCAAGATTAAAATGATTCCAAAGCCAGGCAAAGATCTTACCAAGGCTGAGTCATATAGGCCTATAAGCTTACTATCAACAATTTCAAAGCTTTTCGAAAAGCTGCTCATGACTAAATTGTCCACAATTTTAGCTGATAGTGGGTGCATCCAGGACCATCAATTTGGCTTTAGAAGTCAGCATAGCACTATTGAGCAAACGCATAGATTGGTTCAAGTTGTAAGGAGGACATTTGAAGAAAAAAAGTATTGTTCTGCCCTTTTTATTGATGTTTCTCAGGCATTTGATAAAGTATGGCACGAAGGCCTAGTTTTAAAATTGAAGACATACCTACCAATAAACATACAAAAGCTTTTGGAAAGTTATATTGTTGATAGGAAGTTTACCGTTCTGGAAGGAGACTTCATGAGTGCACCCGAGTCTATATCTTCTGGTGTGCCACAGGGTAGTATTCTGGGGCCAGTCTTGTATCTAATATATACTTGTGATATGCCTGTGAGCAATAACATACACACTTCTACATTTGCCGATGATACAGCCTGTTTGAGTATTCACAAAAACCCTGAAGAGGCATCCCGCAATCTCCAAGCACGCATTACCAAGCTTGAAATATGGTTGAATTTATGGAGAATAAAAGTAAATGAACAAAAGTGTGTTCATATAACGTTTACCCTAAGAAAAGATACCTGTTCCCCCATTCGAATCAACAATCAAAATATTCCTCAACATTCTCAAGTGAAATACCTTGGAATACACCTTGATCGAAGGCTTACATGGAAATATCATATTGACTCTAAGTTAACCCAAATGAAACTTAAATTAACTCAAATATATTGGTTAATTGGCAGAAATTCAACACTCAGCCTAGACTGCAAACTTTTGATATACAAGTCGCTTTTGAAGCCAATATGGTGCTATGGAATTCAGCTATGGAGCACTGCTTCAGCTTCAAATATTGAGAAAATCCAACGAAGGCAAAACAAAATTTTACGTTTGATAACATCGGCTCCATGGTACATTAAAAATTCAAATATACATCGTGATTTAAATATGCCACTAGTGAGTGAAGAAATTGCAAAATACGCAGGCAAATATTTAACAAAACTCGAGTCACATCCTAATCCGCTTGCCCGTAATATTTTGAGCTTTACTGGACACATCCGCTTAAAAAAGAGGGACACAAGGGCCCTAATACTCAACACTCCAGATGGGACTGCTTAAAAATACTTCTTTTTTTTCCTTTTTGATTATCACTACTTATGTATTATTTATAACTATCACTAAGTTTATGTCCAATACTGATCGAAGGCTTACATGGAAATATCATATTGACTCTAAGTTAACCCAAATGAAACTTAAATTAACTCAAATATATTGGTTAATTGGCAGAAATTCAACACTCAGCCTAGACTGCAAACTTTTGATATACAAGTCGCTTTTGAAGCCAATATGGCGCTATGGAATTCAGCTATGGAGCACTGCTTCAGCTTCAAATATTGAGAAAATCCAACGAAGGCAAAACAAAATTTTACGTTTGATAACATCGGCTCCATGGTACATTAAAAATTCAAATATACATCGTGATTTAAATATGCCACTAGTGAGTGAAGAAATTGCAAAATACGCAGGCAAATATTTAACAAAACTCGAGTCACATCCTAATCCGCTTGCCCGTAATATTTTGAGCTTTACTGGACACATCCGCTTAAAAAAGAGGGACACAAGGGCCCTAATACTCCAGATGGGATTGCTTAATACTTCTTTTTTTTTCCTTTTTGATTATCACTACTTATGTATTATTTATAACTATCACTAAGTTTATGTCCGATACTGGTCGGGCCTAATAATTATATTTAGATTTAAGATTTGATTACTTATTGTTAGTTCATTTTTGAAGATACAATAAATAAATATACGAAAGAAAAAAAAATAAATAAAATTATTATTCATTAATTTGTTATTATTTTTTATGAAGTATTGCTTTCAAGCTATTGCATAAAAAAATAAACTATTTAAAATGTTATTAGATTGTAACAGCCTTATTTTTAAAAATTATTAAGGATTTATAAAGGCTTAATAAGAAAATTTTTTTATGAAAATTTGTTTTAAAAACACCTTATAAGCCTGTAAAAATTCTATGCTAAAATAAACTGATTGCAAGAAAAAAAAAATTCCAATATATTAAATATTACGTTTTTTTGTACTCCAATAAATAATTTTTATTGAAAATTTTTTTAAATCAATACCAATAATGTTGATTTTTGATTGGAAGTTCGCAATCACCAATCAAAATCCAAAAAATTATTGTAATGATGTTGAAATAGCAATCAGTAAATATTGCAGATTGCGCAATATTGCAATACCCCCATCTATGAACTAAAGCTATGTACAGAGCTGAAACTGACACAATATTGCCAGTAAAATGTGCTCAAAATTGTTTGCAACCGTGTGAACTGGCAATTTTTGTCAGACGTCGTTGCCAGAAAAATTATTGTCAGTACATTGCAAGACTAGCACCTGCCAACAAATTGTCAGACATCTTACATCTTACACATTGTAAAATTATTGGCAGATATTTGTCAGACATTTTAATATTGTCAGATGTGTGTTATGCATCTGACAATGGCGTCATTGTAACAGAATTCTTTCTATTGGGGACACTGCACAGGCTTGATTTTAAAGAAAAAATATATAATAAAATATATGCAGCCAAAATCATTGCAATTGCTTCTTTGTAGTCCATAATAATTTATATTTTCACTTTTTACATTTAACACTACCACAAACGATTGATATTTAAAAATTTTTAACAAGTGCTTTGAGTCTGGCAACGCATAAAAACATTTCTGGCAATTTTTGCATATTACAACCGTGCGAGCTGACAATTTTTGGCGATTTTGTCAGATGAATTTATTGTCATACAACCGTCTGACAATAAATTTTTAGATTTTCTGACAAATTTGATACCACCGTGTGAACTGGCAATCTACCTTGTGCTGGTAATTTTGGATTGTCAGCACATTGCTAGATCTGACAATATTGTAAGATCTGACAATAGTCTGTACATAGCTTAATACTCAAACGCGTTTTTTCCACTGTCCATATTTTATTTACATATAAGAATATACGCGCCAATGGTGCTGATGTACCGGGCAGACATAGCGGAAATTCTATAACTTTTGTCATAGAGGTACAGGCAACTTCCATTTTTTTAATGCTTAAAAACATCGACCCATCGCATATTTGCTGATATTTTATTTTGATTCCCATCGTGGACTTTATTTTGGGTAACATATTTCTTAGTACAGTTGAACTCATCAAATTCAACGTTGTCGATATCACCAAAATACTTCATACCTGCTAAGCTTTCGGCACTTATTTCAACATCGTTCCATTTATGTACGTCACCTGTGAAAATTGAACAGTCCAAGCCTTTAAACTATATTGGATAGACGTTTCTTAAAAATAGTTTTGTAAGTTTCAACTTAAAGTACTATGTATACGAAAACTATTACCATAAAATTTGTTTGTTGTAATTTCTAGTCAGGCTTAAGTTCAGTCATTTCAATTCTTATTGAATGAAATATTTTTATTAAATAATGTGAGTATCTAAAGAAGAGAAGAAAAATTAAACTTAGACTTTATTAGCTGGGAGAAATACCGATATTTTTCTGTATTTGGCTGTTTGAAGTCTCAGTAAAGATTTTTTAAGCCCTTCAAACATTTTTAAAATTGACTCCACAGAAGATAATAGAGCCAAAATGCGTGTTTTGGTGTACCCAAGAAGATTCCTATACTCCTCATTTACTGACTCCCGAAAATCGATTAATTGTAGTCTTGTTCGGAAATGCATCAGTGCCCTGCATCTGATGCGTCGTGCGTTCTAAAAATCAACAGATGGCAACACTTCAAATGTGGTGAATTCTAAAATGCTTCACTGAAGTATATGATGAGCAAAATAACATCAAAAACTAATCACAAAAATAGCTGATGCAATAGATGAGTAAGTATTTGATTTATTATTTATTTGTTTTATTTTGTTAATTTATTGTTTATTATAACTTTTTTTCAACTCATTTTTTGCATTCATCCAAGTCAAAAAATAAAATAATTATTACTTTTTCCATTTTAATGTTTTCGCGTTCGAAATTGTAATCAAATGAAATTTTTTGTCTGCGGTTCATTTAAGCATCTGCATCAGCTGTTTTGTATCAGCTGCGCAAAAAACCACACATGCGCATCAGATACAGCGCATAGATACATTTCCGAATAGTCGTGACACAGGACACGAGCAATAGCACCTTTGTCACACGAACCGTATATATATGTATACAAAAAAATATATTTTCACAACAATTAATTCTACGTCGAACGGTAATTGGTCCGATACATATTAAAGCCCATTGTGTACAACATGTCCATCACAGCCAATACCAGTGATACGAGTATAAGGATAAGTTTCTTTAAGCTTAGAAACGACGATTTTTCCCTCCGAAATTGGTATTTGTATCATCTCCACAAAATTCAATCAATTTGTTTGATATTTTGAAAATTTCCATTTCAGTTTCTAACAGTTGCACAATAATATTGGACATTTTTCCTTCTTCCTTTGATATAGTTAAAACTTTGAATTTCACATCGTCATATTTTTGAAAATATCTCACAACTACTGGCAACATCTTAATGTTTCCGTGGTTCGACGCATCAGTTGAAATATAAACGAAGTTTGAAGTTTCCAAGTCAGATTTTACTATCTCGGATATGTAAGGCGAAAAAACATATTTTACTATGGCTTCACATTTCGTTGGTCCGCAGCTGAAGTTATTCATTTCAAATCCAGTGATGGTATTTTGGTGTGTTTCGGGTATTTTTTGGTGCTTTTGCCTCTTCATAAACGCGAAATTTTGGTTAATACCCTTTTTTAAAAAGCGGGTATTTACAGTGCTTTTTAACAATTTCTCACAATGCTTTTGGTGCTTTTTTGTTAAATAAAATTATTTTTAATTTACAAACCTAATGTACTTTTAAGAGCTAATAACAACATCTTTTGACTGAGCCTTCTTAAATTGTTTTTAATGACAATAACGGAAACTATGTTAAAAACAATTTAGAAGACTTTATATAATTGGGATTAAAAAATTAAAATTCTTCTTGCAAAATAGAAAACGGAAGTAACTGGAAAGTACCACATAATTCTCTGCATAATAATTTATTGATAGTAGTACGCAATAAGCATTTGTTAAAGTTTACACAAATATTTAATCATCCTAGAACAATTGACAGCATGAGGTTGTCAGTTGTTTTAGACAACGGGTAGCCAAGTCCCAATTTTTTGGTATAGTATTGACGTGCTGTCAATGTTGGCAATAAGTGTGAATATCGCAAAAACAAAAACTTTTAAGTTACTTAAGGAAAAAAGTGATGCTTTTAATGCTTTTGTATGTTTAAAATATTTTTCAGTAACATACATATGTATCTTAATCTAAGCCTAAGATTCACCTACCAAATAACTAACACCGATCATATAACTACTAACATTTTGAAAAATTAATAAGGGTTTTCATGAGAACTCTTAAAATTGTCATTTGTGTAATTGGGGAAATATGCGAGACTTATTTCATGAAGTCCCTTTGACTTTTTAAGGCAATTTGAATGAAGTGTCGAAAAAATTAATTTAATAAAAATAACACAAGAAAATTTCAAGCAGTTTTTAATTTCATATATTAACCCCCATATTCATAAAAAAATAAAATGAATTTGAAATTCATTTTAGGAAAAATTTGAAATAAAATACATTTCAAATTCATTTGAAATCTTATGAATATGGGGGTAAATATTTTTAGGCAAAAACTTGAAATTATATTATGATGTTTTACACTCCAAACTCTCCTTTTTTTTAGTGGCTTAATGTATTAAAATTAAAAAAAATGTTGGTGCTTTTTTACCCTCTTTTTCGTATTTTTTGCGCTTTTTACCCTTTTCGCAACAGCTTAATGTGCGTTTGCTCTTCGTAGAGATACCAACACTGTTCAAATCATTGTTTAAACATTTTTGAGGCACACTCCTTGCTCCGAAAACTGTGATTTTCTTTAAGAATGTAGTAGTCCCACACACCTTCTTTGCAGTTGTAATTAATTCACTTTTTTGGTTTCTAAAAATTTACTCATTGTTGTAGTGCCTGCTGTTTCCAGCAAAGTTTTCTTATGTTTCTCAGTTTTTAGATGTTTTTCAACATCAAATGCGCAACCATGGCTAATACTAAAAGTCTTTTTTTTATTTATTTATTTATTTGGGGTATTGACACCAGTGCCTTAAGAGTCCTAAGTCTCATAATGTCTTAACATTTTAACATAGTTGTGGCTCAAACAAAAAGGTCATAAGGTAATAAGACAAATAAGTACAATAGTTTTTATTGTAAATTATGAGTGGTTTTTTTTTTTGCTTAAAAATTTTATTTTTTTTTTTTATTTTTTATGAATTTAAAAAAAGACAATTAATTTTAGGCAAAAAAAAATTTTTCCCTTCATACATTCATTTTTAACTTCGAAAGTGTTGCACACATAAGAAAACGGTATAAGAACAGATTAGAGGAATTGTAATTCTTAATTTTTTCTAAATTTGTTTCAGCTAAATAGGACTAGTGGTTCTCGAGTTATGTCAAACAAAAGAGCCTATACGATAGTTACTAACTTCAAATCGATATTAAAAATATTTTAGCAGGTAAGAAGACAAAACGAATGATGCACAAGTTCTTCATTTTGAGCCTACTTTCACGTGAAATTGTCAGAATTGAGTCCCAAAATCATATGTTGTACTGTGTAAGAAAAGAGCAATTTATGATAGCTTCCAATCGACTAGACCGGGTTTCTTCAAGTATAGACTACATAGAAGATATACGATCACGTCATCTTTCAAACGCAAAAAGTCAAACTAAACTCGGTCAAGCCACTTGGGAGCTGCGGCGTTAAAGACACACAGATTCAACAGAATATATCTAAATAAAACTTAAAAAAAATTAAACCGACTTCAAAAATAAGCACTAAAAAGCTACATATAATATATGTAGATCTCGTTAAATAAAAGATTTTTATATATGTTATAGTATGTTCACACGGACAGCAATTATCGAGGTTCGCTCTCCCATTCACGGTTCGCGGTCGAATCTTGATTGAATCAACATGGTTCGCCATACAAATTTTTGAGAACGAACCAACTAGGTTCATTTTGAACCTAGCTGCGAACCATGAAGAAATTGCTATCATCGCTAGTTTTGATAACAAATTATCGTTAATTTATCTGAACTAGCTATCAAAACAAAATGAGTACATACATACACATACACATTTTTAAACAAAAAAACACACAAAAAATGATCGCGAGTATGAATTATTAATATTAGAACACATTTTATTAATTATTTTAGATTGATTTGTTTATCTACTGTAAAAAAGCAAATAGCACAGAATATAAAACGCGTATCAACTATTCACGTATATATGTATGCATGTATGTATATACATGAAAACAGTGATGCCAACTTTTGATACTCAAAGCGCGTAAATTTTTTTTGAAAAAGCGCTAAATTGAAAAAATATGCATTTAGCGCAAAATAAAGTAAAATTTTTTGAATAAGCGCGAAAAGGAGCTAGTTTTAAAATGTTTCTGTTTTAAATCAAAACATTAACAAATTTTGTTAAGTAATTTATTAAAAATTAATATGTACCTACCATAAGATCAATACATACGAGTACATAAGTACATTAGCTAGAGATATTACATTTCATATTACATTTTAATAAGGTAGATATAAATAGTGTACCTACATATATACATAATAGAAGTATATATGCATATGTATGTATCTATGTTTACATAAGTACATACATACAAAATTTCAATATTTTGCTCTTTCAAAAACATACATTATCATGTTTTTAGGATAAATCAAATCACAAAAAATTCGAAGAAATAGAAGATTATTCTATATTATTCTTCTTGTTTAAATTGGTAAACTAGCAAAATAAAATGAGTTAAAAGTCGATATTGCTAAATTAAAGGAAGACAAAGTTCACAAAGACTAAAGTCTAGCCATATTGAACAAAAAGTAAAAAGGGGCTAAAGTGCTGAAACCAAATTCGACGAAATAATTTCATTTCCGTAATTAGGTTCTGCAGAAAACGAAAAACTAAGAATTTGCTCGATGAATAATACTCGGAATTGTAATTTTCTCTATGTGAAAGTACAAAAATCTGTTTGAAACAACTTTATTTCAACAAAGAAAAATTTTTTTCAACTATATATTTAAAATATGTTTGTTTTATTTAATTTGTTTACATATTTAAGATCTTTTCTCAAGTCTTAAAGAAAAAAATGCATCATCATAAAAACTGAAATATTCTATTCCTTTAAATAAAATTAAATAAAACTTTAACACATACACTACGTTTGGATATGAAAGTGGATCTGAAGCAATTTTTCGGCAAAATCTTAACCGCTCTGGGTATCCAAAATTGCAGTTATTGCAATTGAAGACAATTAATGTATAATTTTTTTAATTTGATTCACTTCAATAAAAAAAATTTATCCTTTGATATTTTGTTGATCTTCTAATTTTAATTGAAAATAATGGAATTGACGTTTTTTCGGAATCAACAAATCGATCGAAATCTGAAGAAGGTAAAACAAAATCGATCGAAATGAAAATTCGTAATCAAAACAATTTCGATGGATTTCTGTGACAGGCCTGATAATTATAAAAATTGCTATATTTTCGTGTTTTTTCCGCGTTTTGAGTGACTGAGAACTGAAAAGTTCTAAGTTGGCATCACTGCATCAAAAATATTTGTCAAAATGCACCACGAATGTGTCGTCTGAACACGAGGGTTCGCAATCGTGGTTCAGCGAGCGAACCAAGTGGTTCATGTTGCCGTCTGAACATAGCATTACCTACAGTGCCGTTTGAAGTTGGTGCCAGCAACATTGGTAACTAAGCACACACATATGTACATAAAAATTACTTGCAGTTTTTTTACCGGGCATGTTCTTATGTGTTTAGTACCAGTATTACTGGCACCAACTTCAAACGGCACTGTAGGTAACATATATAAAAATCTTTTATTTAACTAAATCTATATTATTTCTAGCTTTTTAGTGCTTATTTTTGAAGTCGGTTTAATTTTTTTTTTAAGTTTTATTTTTACCTTTTTAGTGCATACTTTTGAGCTCTGGTCAATTCAAAAAAGTTTTATTAAGAGTTCAAGTTGTGTGCCAAGTTTCGTACAGATCGATAAAGTAAAAGCACGTGAAATTAAGTATTAAATTTTATGGGGCGTCGCTACACCCCTTATTTTTAAACAAGATTGTATATTTTTAAGAGTTCAAGGTGTGTGCCAAGTTTCGTAAATATTGGTTAAGTACAAGCACATGAAATATTATACTAAAATTTAATAGGCGTGCCTCGCCCACTTTTTTGAACGCAATTTTGTGCGTTTATTTAAGCTTAGGGTGTGTGCCCAGTTTCGTAAAAATCGGTGAAATAGAACCCTGTGAAATATAATATAAAATTCTAATGGGCGTGACCCCGCCCATCGGTAGTAGAACCACGTGTAACGTTATAATACAATTTAATGGGCGTAGCCACGCCCATTATTTCAACTTAAAAATTTTGTAATTACAAGAACCAAAGATGTTTGCTAGGTTTCAGAGCAATCAAATGCGTAGAAGATCACAAAATCAAATTTAAATAATTGTGGGCGTGACTCCGACCACTTTTTTCAAATGGGACCAATGGGAAGCTATACCCTCTCAGACAACAAAAAAATTTTTACAATCGGTCTAAAATGCACCGAGTTATGAACCTACACACCTAAAAAAAATAGAGACGAATTGTTAACCTCCTTCTTTTTTTGAAGTCAGTATCTTCTTAACAGCTGGGCCGATTTTCTTCAAAGATAGCTAAGAACACTTTCGATCAAGTCACCTTTCAACAAAAAAATTAAAATCAGCCTAGACGTTTGGTCTGTACGTGAACTCGTACAGATACACAGACAGACACTACAAACTTATAACATCCCTTTTAATTAAAAAGAATATGTCATTGATTTCTTTTAAAAAATCATTTATAAACTCCAGATCTATCCACTTTTTTTACTGTTGGCGATATAGTTGAAATAGCATTAGAAAGCATATACAGTTTGTGTAATTCTTTCTTTCATGTTTCCAAATAATTTAAATAAATTTCTTACTATTCATACAAATTTATATCAGTTAATAAAACATTATCAATTACGTTTAGCATTTTTTAATGCACTAATAGTTAATTCGAAATTATTACTTTACTTGTTCAGTAAAATAATCTTTTTATTAAAAATACATTGAAATTGATTGTTGAAGATAAGAAGCTCAACAAGTAACAAAGTTGAAACAAGAACTCTATATTCACCATGTTTTTTATTTTCTTACTTTACTACATTGGCTGACTTATTTTCAGCTCGCATTATAGTTGCAAAAAGTATATAAAGAAAATAAATGTAAATAAGAACAACAGCTTTTCAAGAATAGAGTGTAACCAGACAAGTATTTTTAACCTGGTAAGATCTTGGTGAGATCTTTGTCCGGGAGAAAACCAACAGTCGGTAAATCAAAAGCACCCGTACGTGAATTAGGAGTGAATACAGATTTTAAATACTCAGAAAAATAAGTTACCTTTCTCACTATCGTTTATTGTCCAGCCTCCAGTCGAAGTGCGCAGTGGTGATTTAAGTTCAACGGACCTTTAAGATTTCTAGCAGCGCGCCATAAAAAGTAATTAGATGCCGATGTGATATCGAGACCTTCTAGATATTTTTCCAGTAATTCAGATTTTTCCGACAATAGCAGCTCTTTGAGTCGTTTAGTACATTCTTTAATCTTTTTTTCACATACAAGACGTTAAATTTCCGTAGAATAAATTCTATTAAAGCAAGTCTGCAGATAGGAGGTAGTGGCATGTTCAGCAGCCTGTTTATCGTTTTCGTTAAAATTAGCAATGTTATATATATCATCGGATGATCTTAGCTCAATGTTTTTTACGCAGTGACTACTAAGATATTTTTTTAATCCTAGCGAGTTGAGGTAAAGACTCAAAATCTCCAGAAAACTATAGACCAATCAGTATGCTAAATATTCTTGATAAAGGATTTGAAAAAAATAATTCTAGATAGAGTGAGTCATTTCACAGAAAGTAATGGCATCATTGAATATATACAAGAAGAACAGTTTGGATTCAGAAAAGGACATTTAACAAATACACCAGGTACAAAGAATTTTAAACTTTATACAGCACAACAAAATTAATCGAAAAAGTACAGGAGTGGTGTTGCTGGATATTGAAAAAGGTTTTGACTCCATATGGCACGATGGGCTAATATATAAGCTGCATATGTTGGGCTACCAAATAAATCTACAAAGTTAATAAAAAGTTTTTTAAATGAAAGGTCCTTTATGGAGCATATTGATGATAAATACTCTACTGAACGTAAAATACTAGCAGGTGTAGCTCAAGGCTCGGTGTTATCCCAAATTTTATATTCAATGTTTATATCGGATTTCAAGATATTGACAGACCATACTGTAGCATTGTACGCAGATGATACTGCCCTGCTAACAACAGAGAAAGTCTCAAACGCTGTAATCAAAAGAATGGAGAAAGCTCTTATTCACGCTAAAAACTACTTTGCTAAATGGAAAATAAAAATTAATGAAGGTAAAACACAAGCAATCATATTTCCATTTAGCAACTCACCCAAACGCATACCTAGTAAAAGGCTTTCTATTCAAGGAGTAACCATACCTCTTTTAGACGAAGTTAAATACTTGGGGATTACATTAGATAAAAAAATTACCTTTAAAAACTACGTTCTGCAATCATGCACCAAAGCAATCAGATGCGGTAGGGCTCTATTCCCACTTTTAAATCGTAAGTGAACTCTAAATTACAAAAACAAAATTTTGCTGTACAGAATGTGTATAAGACCGATAATGACATACGGATGCCAAGTATAGTCAACAAAATGCGCTAAGACATATTTAAAAAAGCTTCAAATTGTTCAAAATAAAAATCTAAAAATTATATATAACTTACCAAGACGTTACCCCACAACTCGCCTCCATACAAAATACAAAGAAGACCTATTTGCAGCTGTGACCAGTAAAATTACACAAAGATTCGTAAATCATAACAGATATTCAAACTATGATATGATAAGAAATTTGCAGAGTTAGCCCTTTTACATCTTCAGTTATGAAGATAACAAAAGTACTAACCCTAAAACTTCTTTAAACATTTATTTTGTAAAAATAAGGGTTTTACTATCTTTTTCCCTTTAAACTGTAAATATATATAAACCTGTTTCCTTATTAATACTAAACTAATTCTATTTGCTGAAATACTTTTAAGTAAAATCTCAAAATATTGTATATATATAAAATTTTTAAATATTTTTCAAATGCTGTGGTGATAGATAAGTAAATAAATAAAAAATAAATAAAAATAAATAAATAAATTGTGCTTAACTAAATAGAGTGCAAGTGAAATATTAATTGAATTAAATAAATCCAACTTGGGACTTACGAATTGACCTAAATAAATAAACAAATATATGATTTGTTATTAACCCGTTGTGGGCCGCAATAGGAAACATTTAGAAATGCTTAATCAACACAAATCCTTTTACACATAATGAAAACGTACTATAAACTATTTAAAAAAAATAGCAGCCATAGTAAACAAAGAATCCAAGGCATGATAAAGAAACCTTTTATATCTCTCACTTAACATATACAATAGTACATATATTTAATAAAAATAAAACAAACTTAAAAAAATATTAAGGACAAATGTATTCATATCCTAACTTACCGATAACCTGAATTTAATTGCACATCACCAATGGCAACATTTTCAAATTGTACAGGATTCGCCGTCCATCTTGCCCAATAGAATGAGAAATCTTCGGTATCATATTGTTCCGTAAAACGGCATTTTAATGTGAGATCTGTATTTTCCCGCGTATCTAAGGATTCATCTGCCAGTGTTAACGAAAAAACTGCTAAAGCTGAAAAATTTAAAAGAGATGGCGGAAAAAATACAAATTATTAACATATTTTTGTCAAATCGAACACATTGGTCTGGTAAAATGTTAAATAGACACCAACACAAATATGTACTAGGTTCACCTTATTATCCCAGCAAATAATATGAAATATTGGGAATTCTCAAATTTTTGAAATATATTCTTTCCCACCAGTCATGTTAATACACATTTTCTTTCTATTTTTTGAATTGCTTATTTACAAACTGATTAATACGATATAAAAGCAAAAATCGCAAAAAAAAAAAGGACAAAAGCGTACTTAAATTTTTTTAACTAAAGTTCGTGTAGTATGTATGAATCTGTATCCATACGGAACCCTACGTGTGCGAGCTAAATTCGCACTTTCCTTGATTCATTTAATAATTTTTGGGACTATGTAGAGAATTGATAGCACCCAACCAGATAACCGTTCATTAGTCCAAAGTGATGATACGAGGGCGTGGAAAACCACAAATTGCACTGTAGATATATTAAAGTTACAATAGTGACTAGGAGAAACTGAAACTTGCAACATTACTTTGGAAAACCAAGATGAGGATTTTTGGGGCTTTCGCATGACAGGTCCCAAACAGTTGTGAAGGTATTATTCCTAATTAATGTTTTGGAAACCCGAAGAGATTGGAATAAGTTCAACGGAATTCTGAAGCACAAACTTAAATGAGTACCAGGGATCGATAACATGACCGAAGGACTCGAACACAATGTGGAGATCTTCAACAAGGCTAGTACTAGAGCCTTTGAGAGCTCCTGCCCCATCACAAAAGCTAGAACAAGCCTTCCTCCTTGGGGAATGTGGAGCTCTCCATTCTACGTAAAGAGGCTACGAGAATAAAATGTGGCAGCCGTATCGAGAAAAATTAAAAGCTTACAAAAGAGATTTAAAAGTCACCAAACGCAACTCACGGAGATATTTTTGTGAGTCCATAGAGAGTACCAGAGATTCAGCGAGGCTTGCTAGGATCCTGGCTACGCATCCTTCCTGTCGAACTTTTGAAAAAAGGCACACGGTTCCTGGTCAGATTCCTCTGCAGAATCCTAAGACATACTACTTAACACCCACTTTCCTGGCTGTAACGATATGCCTAGTGCGAACAGGTTCATCAGTGAGCAACAGCACGTTGTTGATAATGATATACTATCTGTACATAAAATCTCTTCGGCAATTGACAGTTATTCACCATTTAAATCACCAGGTCCGGATGGCATCATGCCAACGATGGTACAGAGCGCGAAAAGCTCCATCATTCCCTGGGTTTCTAAGTTCTATAATCTCTGTCTCTCTGGTAGCTCCGTTCCGACCAGCTGGAGAAAAGCCAGAGTTGTTTTCATTCCGAAGATTGGAAAAGGAACTCATGACACGCAAATGACTTCCAACTAATCAGCCTTTCATCTGTTCTGATCAAGACGTTGGAAAGACTAATAGACAGTCATATTAGGCAAAGGCTGTTAGGGTCGTCAATACTCTCAAATAGCCAGCATGACTCTCTGAAGGGACGCTCTACAGAAGTAGCACTATATGATTTGGTAGGGTTCATAGAGATATCCCTGGATCACAAACAGTACACCCTGGCTACCGTAACAGATACAAAAGCTCACTTCAATAATGTATCGATAACAGCCATCTAAAATGCTCTCCAGGATGCTGATGTTGAGGATTGCATCAGCAACTCGATAGTACAGGATAGATAAAAAAACAACTAAATCAAAAATCAGAAAAAAAAATATTCGTAATAAATATTCACCTTATTAATATTCGTAATAAATATTCACAGCTTATTGGCTTTACTAATATTTTTTTACATACCAAGCGACAAGAAAAACAAAACAACCGCAAGCAAACACAAACAAAGTACCCTTGAGGAATACTCTATATTAGTACCTCAAAGGAAAAAACTTGTGAAGTGAGTTCTAACGGCAGGAATGCCTATTTTACTGTGAGTTCTGAAACTCTTAATGAAAACATTAAAAAGACAAAATCAAATGATAGCCTTTTTCTAACGGAAAATCCACTTTTTCGTCAGCGATCAACTTCGCTTTCTCCAATGCTAACTAGTGACTCGTTAACATTACAATTGCCTAGTACTTCTTCATTTAGGTCAGCGATATCATCCGCTTCGGGCTCGTGGTCATCACTTAAACAAGTTGTCACTGAAGATAACAGTAGTTCAAAACCAAAGCTACAAGTTGGAATGAACAGATATATAACTGTTTTAAAGCGCGGGCGAAGCCCTAATTCTACTAAAATTGGATCTGCCCCAAAGATGTCTAGGGATAACAGCGCATCTTCAATCAATCGTCAAAATCGTTTTTCATTATTGCAAGACAAAAACGACAAGCCCGCTGCATCATCGCAAAAGTCTTTTAAGCCACCACCTATTTATCTGAGAGAAAAAAATTCTAACGCGCTTCTAAAAAAACTACTGTCGACCATTGGTGAAAATACTTTTCACATCATTCCAATTAAACAAGGTAATATTGATGAAACTAAAATCCAAATATATGATGAAAAAGATTTCCGAAAAATTGTTAGTGAGTTTGAAAACAATAAAACAAATTTTTACACTTACCAACTTAAGAGTGTTAAATGCCTACAGATAGTATTAAAGGGCATAGATTCATATGTTGAGCCTGAAGAAGTAAAATGTGCACTTATCGACCAAGGATTTAAGGTAAAGAATGTTACCAATATAATCAATAGAGAGAAGATTCTCGTGAAGTGTACAAAAATTCGCAAGAAGTTGCAAAATCGGAAGCAAGCTGGAATAAGAATTTCAGAATCGCCTGAAATTTTTTGATTTTTTATGAAATTGTAATTTTCTTTATTTTTTAATCACCCGAATCCACCATTACCATTTCTGCAGTATATTTTTCGCATAATGCTGAAAATTATTTTTTGTTGCTTTTAATAATTTCAAATTATTTTTATTCTTTATCTTCTTCTTTTTAAATGCTCGACTTTTTTAAAAGTCTAACAATACTTACAACAGGCCGTTCACAACTACCAATACAATTTACAATCTACAGTAGGTTGTGAATTGGGTAATTATTTCTAGAATTCGATTTTTCTTTTTGACTCATACTCGGTAAATATTTTCGTAATGACTTAATATACATAGTTTAGAAAAAGCATCGTCCCACTGCTCCAAAATATGATGAAGTGTCTTTTATTTTTCTATTCTATATGTATATAGGTATGACTTTTGTTTACTATAACGATGTAATATCAGTAGAATTGTGCAATTATAAGCATTTAAATATAAAAATATTTACTTTACCGACAGTTTTCAACAGCCCATTCTGTTACGACACGCACACTTTTATTCTTCGTTCTTTTGTCCACTTCTTCTGATGGTGTACAATTTTTTTGGAAGCAAACTCGATGTACCACTTACGTTTAAGCAAATTTGTTTTGTATTGTTTTTCTTCTTTAGTTTAAATACATTTTTGCATTTTTTACACTTCACTAAAGTTTCTACTTCTATTCCGTTTTCATTTAAAGTTCTAGCGAAAACCTTGCACACTTTACTTCTTCAATTTTATTAAAAGTTGTCTGCTTTCCGCTAAAAAGTTTAGCCTTTACATCGACAACAGCTACTAAGCCGGCATTTGATGTATTTAAAATAAATAATAAAAAAATTATGCATACATAAGGGCCGGGAAACCATTAAAGGAAATTATCAGCAATCCCTATCAAAATTAAGGATGTATTTTTGAGTTGAAGTTACACAATTCTTCAATCTTCAGTACATATGGCTTATTCCTAGGCGACGTACGTGTTATTAGAATACTTTTAGTTACGCAAAAAACAAGAAATGAATTGAAAGATTAACTGCCTTATTCATAAAAAATATTTCAGGTTTATAAAGCGCTTATGTGACATATTTCTATGGGAAATTTGTCAAATAAACCTGTAATAAACCTGAAATATTTTTTATGAATTAGACCGTAAGTATATACATATCTTAAGTGTTTTAAATCAATGAAGGAGTAGTATATTTGAGTAAAATTTTTTGGCGATATCAATGATATAGTAAGAAGATATAAGCAAATGTCAGCGAGAAACGGACGCGACAAAAATAGAAGTTCTTTTGTGCACTTATAGAAATAATCATAATTTGGCGAAATTTTATGAAGATTGTTTTTGTGAATGCGGAAATAAACGTGAAAGAAGATCATTTATGTGTAGATTTATGAAATATGAAAATTTTGCTTAACTTTTTTAAATGGTTAAAGTAACTGTGTTTGTAGTAATACGTGACAAGGCGGTCTTTTTTCCCAGAAGACTAAGCGCCATAACTTTGCTAATATTGATTGAACTTTAATTCAAAAGAAATTAAATAATAACGCATGCTATTTGCTGCTGAAAAAAAATTAATAAATATTGATTTTATGCGACGGATGCGATGTATAAGTGAAAGCAAACTCCAAAAAATTCCCTTATTAGAACTCCATTCTAGTTCTTTTGTGTTAATGCGTAAGATTATTATTATTTCTTAAATTACCAAAAAATTTATATAATACCTATTACTTCAAATAATCGCAAAATAAGTCCCAGCCAAAAAAAAATTTATTTTTTTAGTCAGTAGCATATGTCGGTCAAAAAATTTCAAAAATTAAAAATGCTTTTATAGAGTTTCAGCTTTGTTATTAATAACAAAACAACAATTTGGAGCAACAAAATTTTTTTTGGTTGACATTGCCCTTATTATGTGCCCTTAATTATGAAAGTGATTTTCATATAAATATATGTATGTATTCTTTTGTCGAGATATTTAGTAGATTGTATTTGAACAAATCAAAAAACATTTTTATTCTATGCAACATTTTAGTTTAGAGTTAGTAGTCTCGATTAATAGCAACAAAACTGCATATGACTTGGACCACTTTCATAACTAAGGACACGTACATATATATGTATGTACATTATAGTGGTCGTTATTTTTCTTTATTTCTTTTATTCTCACCTCCCAAATCGGTTCAGTTTTATCTTAAAATAAATACAAAAAAATTTCATAGCGATAAGTTGTTTAAGGGGGTGCGCCCGCCCCTCAAAGTTGACTTTCAAGCCCATTTTCAATGTAATTTGTTTGCATATGACTAGAATATGATATATGGCTCTTCTAGTCTACAACATTAGTCTCAAAGAAAGTTTTTAGCTAAAATTAATATTTTAGGAAATAATGAAGAAAATAACCAAAAAGATACAAAAACTTATATATACCGAAATTACATTTATATGGAAATTATTTTACTAAGCGTTTACAATAAGAGTTTATATTATATTAAATTATTTCATACATATGTATATTAAGTATAGTCATACAAAAATTAACAAAAAAAAAAAAATACATTGAATATATGGGCTTGCGAGTAGTAGGGAACTGGGTGTACCACCGCAATTAAAATTTTAAAATTTTAAAATTTTAATTACCCAAATTTTAAAATTCTTGGAAATTTGTGAAATTTGATACCCTACGAGGGTGGATCAATAAGTCCGTCCAACTTTTTGCTTACATAAGGTTTTTTTTTTTTGTTTACATAAGGAGTTTTGTTTACATTAACCCATGTGGGAACGGGTGATTTTTTTTGAGGTTGCATTAATTGCGTGAACGGGTGATTTTTTTTTTTTGAGGTTACCTTAATATAGAAAGGGCCTAACTCATTATTTTTTTTTTGTGAGGTGGATTAAGGGGTTTCATATGAATAAGATTTCATAAGTAGATATATATGCCGACGGGAAAATCATGAGATGATTTTTCCTAGTACCAACGGGAAAATCATGCAATGATTTTTCCTAATACTAAAGGGTGTGAAATTGTGAAAATTAATTTTTCCTAATGCCTACGGGTATGCATTAATATTTTTCCTAATGCCTACGGCAATTCATGATTATTATATTTTCCTAATGCCTACGGCAATATATGAATATTTTTGCTAATGCCTACGGCAATATATGAATATTTTTCCTAATGCCTACGGCAATGCATGATTATTATTTTTTTCAAATGCCGACGGCAAAACATGATTATTATTTTTTTCAAATGCCGACGGCAGAACATAATTATTTTTTTCTAATACCAAAGAGAAAATTGCCAGTGTTGCCAGACTGTAGAAATTTGTTATCGTAATAATATATCAGTAATATCAGAGAAAATATTTATTTATGTGTTCACATGTATGTGAACACCCATACTTGTGTTCACATGTATGTGAACACCCATACTTGTGTGTGGGGGGTCCAGCTTGATAGTCGCGGGTAATTTAATATTTTGTGTATTTGTTTAAGAAATATGTATGTATATGTATGTATGTATGTGTATGTATGTATGTGTATGTATGTATGTGTATGTATGTATGTATGTATGTATGTATGTATATGTATGTGTGCATGTATGAATATGCGATCGTGGGTACTTGTGCGTGGAATATTTTGTAGAATACATATATATTTTGCAAGGTAATCATTTTCTTTGTCTACGATTATTTTAAAGCAGCAAACTAAGTACACTCAGCAGCAGAGAAACAAAAACCAAACATTTGCAAGTAAGCAAAAAAAAGTTAACTTCTCCTCCTCCCCACTTCCTTCTCTTTCCTTTATGTTGTTTGTATTTGAAATAAGAAAACACATTTTATTTTATTTTATTTTTTATACATTTATTGTTTAAAATTTTATAAAATTTTATAATAATACATACATTCATATTTTAAAAAGTGAAAAAGTTTAATTAAAGCAAGACATTTCTTTTGTTAGTAAAATAGCATTTTTTAGTGCGCAAGCACCAAATTTATGATAATTACAATAAAAATATTCTGGATACTTGATTTCCATTTGTTTAAAGTTGATGCAGCCTATATCCTCAACGTTAGAAATTTGTCGGCATAAAATTTTTTCCAACCATCGTCTTTTTTCTTCAACTTTTACATAAATTATAGAACATCTTGCGTTGGCTTTTATAAAATTGCAAACGCTTTGAAATGAAACTGATCCAGCAGTCCAGCTTAGGTGATGATAGTTTTTTGTTAGCCACTTTGCTTCTCTTTGCTTTTCTATTGATAAGCATTTGATATCAAATGGGGGTTTTATAATGAAATTGTTATATTCATAATTGTTGAAAACAATTGCTACTTCTTTTGCGATGAAATCATTTGAATTACTTTTGAAACCTTGTACGTCTATAAAAATTATGTTGTTTTCCATATTACTCAATTTATAAGACTTTTCGAACTTGTCCTTTGATGGGTACATATTCTATTATACGATCGTGAATAAGAATACAGTAAGCTGATGTTTTTGCTCCAATATTAGTTGCTGTTTCAAATTCTATTTTTATATCAATCGGTCCATTATTGAGTGATTCATTCTGATGACTGACATCTACTACAATAATAGGAGCTTTTGTCTTAAACTCTGGTGCAGTTAGAAGCGGTTGAGATTCTTTCATATAGTAGCTTTGTTGAAATCTTAGATACATATCATATAGAATTGCATATCGTTCATTTTTGAACTTTATGTTAAGGTCATCATATGGATATGAGACTGAATTTAAATGTACTTTTAAATTAGTCAAATCACAATGAACAAACTTATTTTCTTGTTGAAAAGCAATCAATACAAAACGAGGGCGTTCTCTATTTGCAGCTAGTTTAACATTCCAAATATGGCTAGTTCCCATATTTAATTGTGGATTGACATGACAATCCCAACTGCGAAATGCCATAGGTATAGAAGCACCATTGTTAATAATTTTAATCATATTCAATTTGCTAAAGTCGGATAATTGTACATGTGGGATTCTCCACGAGATTAGTGAAATTGTAAGCTTAGCTTTTTTAGTAGAAACACTCGAGCGTACAAGATCTTCATCGTTCTTATTGCGCAAGAGTATCAATTCATGTTTTCCATTTAGTATAACTTTGTTGTAGTCTTCAGCGAATCCTAGAAGCATTTTTAGAGGTACATAGAAATTGAAAAAGCCATTTACAAGAGTGACATCGTCAATTTTGTTCCATCCAGCATTTTGCATCACATTGCTTTCTGTTGGTGACATAGAAACCAGATTTTTTATGGTGCTTGTGGCTCCTAAATATCTTGTATGATCAATTTCAATTCCATTGAGCTCATAGCGAATTTCATCAAATAGATATGCCACAAAGTTTTTTTTTAATATAAAGTTGTCCGATGATGAAGAAGATTTAGAGTTATTATCATCAGCAACAAAACCTTCTACATAAATGTAGCTTTCACTGAGTAGCACGTACAAATCTTGATTTTGTATTGAAATTCTAATTTCGTCATTATTGTTGTAAGATTGTAAGTATGGTACATATGTACGATAGTCCTTTTTGATTATATTCTCATCAGACAAGGGCTTATCTAAGACATCTATTATTGAACTCATTTTGTCTTCAATTTAAAATTCAAGGACTTTAGAAAATTTTTATTTGATGTTGTTAGTGCTTTTTGTTGTACTGGTCGCTTTAATGTTGATGTTGTTCTTGCTGCTATATTTTTCAATGTATTTGTGTTGTATATTAGCATTATTTAGTTGGCCTTAAATGTATTCGTATTGTAATTTCCTCTCCTCGGAAATTAATTAAATCACCGTGTTGATCAACTACGCGCAGCCCTAGTGAACTTATCTCTCTGGTGTTCACTGGTAAATAGATGAGATTTCTTGGAACCTCATCTATTTTATAGCCTGGAGGCACATTAATCGGAAATTCATGAAGTGTATGCGATTTGGAGTTATTCATATATGTGTTAATAGCGATACTACTTTCAACTCGCAAGAGATTTACTTTAAAAATATTAACTGGAAGATCTGAATAATAATATTTGTTTGGTGTTAGGATTTTGCTATTGAATCCTAAAAGTTTTCCAATTGTATTGTCTTTATTAAAATATACAGTATCCTTGGAACTATTAACTTTAACTTGCATTGTATTGTTATTAGCTTCAATAAAAATCTTATTTGCTGGACAGAGTAGTTTGTATTGCTCTTCTATAAAATCAACTATATCATTTAGTTCGTAAGATCCAATTGGTATTTCTATTGTATGTTCTCCTATATGAAACATATTGTTGTAGGTGTCTACATTTGGAATACTGTTGTATGAATGAAAATCAGTTAGAGCACACTCATATGCATCATGTAATTCAATAGGAGGAAAGTAACTAGCAGATAATTCTGATGAGTTAGAGCTCAGAGTAAGTGTTATTGACATTATAACAGACTGATTACAATTAAATAAAGTTTAGTACACAGTATGGTTTATAAGCATAATTTACATATTTATTTCATTTTCTTATTTTAAAATTAACATTAGTTTCTTAATATTAATGCTATTATTGTTTTGCTATGATGTTGTTGTTGATTTAGTTTTTCTTTCATCTATAATATTTCATCTTTACTTATCCAAGAATTGTGTTGATTGGAAAGTCCCAGCCATTTAACATATACCTCCTTCCCTTTAATTTTAAGCACCTTTTCAACTAGATATGTATTTGGAAATCTGGTTTTTGAAAGTTCGTCAGTATAGAATCCACCATTAATAGGATTACCAAGATAGTCTTCTAATATGTATGTTGCAGGATTTGTATTTTGAACTCTTGTAATTGTGAAAATTTCTGTAGTCCAATTTGGAGTATAACCTTTTTCAAATGTATGCTTATATTTGCTTATGCGTACATGATCTCCTACATTAAATTTTGACATTTTATACATTTTCATATGACTGTATACTGTATTTCGCAGCTTTTCCTCATTAGTTGAGTTGACTTTAATTGGAGACATTTTAATGGTACGATGAATTTTTCTATTGTAGGTATTAAGTAAATCTTTGTATATATCAATCCACTTATAAGAACCATTATAGCTAAATTCTTTCCACATCATTCCTTTTAGTGTTCTATAAAATCGTTCTACTATTGATGCTTTCATAATGCTATATGTTGAGTAGTGATTAATGTTGTATTTATGCATTAATTTTTCGAAGTGTTTGTTGAAAAATTCTTTACCATCATCTGCTTGTATGTTTTTTTGGTATTCGCCCCAATTCAAAAATATTTTCCATTGCGTTAGTTGTTTCAAGTGCAGTTTTTGTTTTTAGCGGTACTGCACATGCAAATTTTGAGAATGTGTCAATTATAGTCAGCAAAAATCGATAATTTCTATTTTCTTTAGAATAGTTCCCCATTTCAACTAAATCAGCTTGCCAAAGGTCATCTATTCCTTTCATTATAACTCTGCGACGCACAAAATGTTTTCGTGCTTGCTTATGGAGTTCGTTTACTAAATTTCTTTTTGAAGACATTAAGTTGTTTTTAAAGATTTTTTGGAGAGTGTTGTGATCTAGTTGAAGCACTTTCAGCTATTGATACAAACATGTAATTTTCTAATCTATAAATTTTCTCATTAAGCTGTTCAATTTGTTCTTCAAAGGATGTTTTAATTTTTAGAATATCTTTTTCAATTTTATAATTTTCTTCTATATTTAATTTTATTTCGCGATGTAGATCCTCGATTTGCATTTGAATATTTTCTTGAATTATAGTACTGTCTCTCTTAAGGTATGCTAATAATTTCTCTTCTAGTTTTTCGATTTGAGTTTGCAGAAACAATTTATTGATGACATCGTTTTCCTCCACAGCTTTTGCAACATTTTTGATCCTTTTGTTTTGGACATCAATGTTGTTGTTCGTATCCACAAAAAACCCCAGCAGTTTAGGTGCATTTTTCAAAGAAACTATGTTGCTAGTATCGTTTAAATAATGTCCAAATTTATCAACAGACATGCTTTATATACTTTATTAAAGTTAATGTATTATATTAGCTTCACGTAGTTCTTCAATAATTGATATAATCTCGATATTGTGATTATTATGACCTGCAGCTTGTGATGCGAGCAGTAGTCGAAGTCGATCTAATAGCTCATTTGGATCATCCCAGTATAAATAGTTGGGCTTATGGATGTTAAATTCCATCATTCCATCACCTAAGTAGCTACCTTTTGGCTTAGATCCTGTTGATTCGGGTAAATTATCCTGGTTTTTCTCGTCAATAAATTTCTTAATAATATGCTTATATTTATATCCTCTAGTACCCCTAATTTGACCATCAGGTTTATAGTCTCTTCTATATGCATTAGTAGTAATTAAAATCTTTTTATAGATTTCGAGTTCAAATTTATCATAATTTTTTGGTATTTTATGAAACATTAGAGAAAATAGTCCAGGTGTTAGAGCCCATATTTGACCACCAACTTGTATTTTATGTTCACTAAGTGTAAGTTTACTATCACCGAATTTCCATTCATTATTGAAATCTTTATGTGGACCATAGTTTGTATCTAATTCATTTCTTCCTTCCAAGACTGATAAATCAGTATAAGTATCTTCTGTATTGGAAGTGTGTGAGTAAAAATCATCTGCGTCATCATCATCATCATCATCATCATTTTTAGTATTAGTTTCGTTAAATAAGGTGGTATTATCAAATATTGTTCCTTCTGCTAGTTTCTTTGGTGTACTTGTCTCTATCTTGAGTGATGGTTTTTCAGACTTTAAACTTGTATTATTTTCAAATTCTGTCTTCATTTTATTTTCTTTTTTAATGGGAATTCTTTTAATTTTTTTAGAACTATTTATGAATTCTTTCAGTGGTTCTGTTATAGGTTTAAATGTGTCTCTTAGTTGTTCACGTGTATCTATTTCACCAGTTTTTATACTACGCAGCTTTTTCTTCAAGACATTTCTTGTCAACACCAACTGTTTTAAAATTTTCTCATCCATGTTTAATAAATAAAAGCTATCAGCTTTAAGATCAGGTATCAGCTTTTAGATCAGGTATCAGCTATTAGATCAGCTATCAGCTATCAGATTAGCTTATCAGGAGCTTCTCTGGTTTTCAGATCAGGTTATCAGGAGCTGGTCTGGTTTTCAGATCAGCTTTTCAGGACCTGGTCTGGTTTTTCAGATCAGCTTTTCAGGACCTGGTCTGGTTTTCAGATCAGCTTTTCAGGACCTGGTCTGGTTTCCAGATCAGCTTTTCAGGACCTGGTCTGGTTTTCAGATCAGCTTTTCAGGACCTGGTCTGGTTTTCAGATCAGCTTTTCAGGACCTGGTCTGGTTTTCAGATCAGCTTTTCAGGACCTGGTCTGGTTTTCAGATCAGGTTATCAGGTGTCAAATTAGGGTATTAGGTAGCTGGTCTGGTTTTCAGATCAGCTTATCAGGTATCAGATGAGGTTATAGCAAATAGATGTATTAAGTCTAAAGTTAGATTAATAACTAAAGTAAATGTTTATGAAGAGTAGTTTATATAGTTATGAAATAGTCAAATTGCTTTCTGTAGCGTCCATCATTTAATTCATTATCTTTGCTAATCACCAAAAATCCATATTTATCCTTCCAACACTCTCGACAAATTTCATGAAACTTTTAATAACTCATATCACCACCAACATTATCTCTATAAACATGCTTCATATTTGTCTCATCTTGTTTAAACATTATAATAACATTGGCATTGTCTCTTATTAAATGCTTGGGAATTCTAGTATAAGTTTGACACAAGTAGAATGAATCAACATCCCTATGTCGCCCCATACAAATATATGTACGTATATTATTCTGCTTTTCACATGCAACATCATCAAATATGATAATCGAATTAGTTTTAGCTTCGTCAGGTGGAATAACTGATTCATTATCTGTATATGTATAATATCCCATTCCTTTAATTGGTGAAATTAGTTTCTTCAGGTATTCATATTTGGGTTGATATAGAGATTTTGAGTATAAATAGATGTTTTCAAACTTGAGTCCATTAGGACTTTCTAGTAACCCAATCATAACATTAGTCTTTCCACAATTTGATGGTCCAACTATTAGAGCACGAATAGAATTTGGTAAGAGGGGGCTATGCTTTATTTTTGAACTGATGTTGACTGAATCGTCAATATGACGAACTAAAATATTTTTATGTTGTTTCACTAACTGCATTTTTGTAACTAAATACATTTTATAAATGTTACCTCTTATTATAGAAAAAATTAGATAATTGGTTATACGATATCAGAAAACGTTTAGTCATAAAAACACCTTTCGTTGGAGGAGGTATAGTAGATAAAATAATAAACTCTCTACCTGTTGAGCTTCATCTTCCGGGGTATCAGTACTGTGGACCTGGAACAAAACTACAAAAACGTTTAAATCGAGGTGACAAAGGTATTAATTTATTGGACTCTGCTTGTAAAAATCACGATATTGCGTATTCAAAAAATAAGGATTTAAGTACTAGACATAAAGCTGATAAAATACTTGAAAATTCAGCTTGGAATCGAGTTTTAGCAAAAGACAGTAGTCTTGCAGAAAAATCATTTGCATATATGGTTACTTACGCAATGAAAACCAAAACTAAATTTGGTATGGGTGTGGAGAAAAAGAAAAATGCTAAAAAGAACAAGCCAAATGATAAAAAACTATTTAGAACATCAATTAGAGCTGCAACAAAAATACTAAAGAAGGAAAAACCATTAGATATTAACTCAGCTATTAAAATTGCACGAAAAACTATTAACAAATCATTAAAAGGAAGAAAGTCTCAAATTGTAGTTCCACGTGTAATACGTGTTCCAAAAATCGGTGGTTTTTTACCTCTAATACCGATTTTAACTGCTCTGGGTGCAATTGGTAGTCTAACAACTGGAGGTGCTGCCATAGCTAAAGCTGTAAATGCAACAAAGAATGCAAAAAATCAACTTGATGAAGCAACTAGACATAATAAAGCGATGGAATCTATAGCAGTGGGAAAAGGACTTTACTTAAAACCATATAAAAAAGGTTATGGTTTAGTTCACAAAGAGGAATCAAAAAACTCTTAAAGATGCTGCCCAACAGACCACTATCTGATGTGGACCTAAACCGTTTCTCTATAAAAATTCCATATTTTAGAGGAGTTTTCATGTTGAATACTCTACCAAAACGAACAAAGAAAATTGAATGTGGAATAATCAACTTAGATGTATCAACAGGACCTGGTACACATTGGGTAGCATACTATAAAAACAAGAATGAAAAAGAATATTTCGACAGCTTTGGAAACTTACAACCTCCTTGGGAAGTAGTCAAATATCTTGGTGCAAATATAAAATACAACTATAATCAGCATCAGAATTTTAATACATTTACCTGTGGACATTTATGTCTTAAATTTCTTTATGAAATAACTGAAAATATTAAATAAAACACAAAAATTTATATTTTACAAAACTCTTTATGTGTAGTTTCCACAATGCAAGCAAGCGACTTGTCTAGAAAATTTGTATAGGAATCACTCAAAAATTTGAGTGCTTTTCATATATTTTTTCTAGACAAGTCGCTTGCTTGCATTGTGGAAACTACACATTAATGTCTTTTTATTCATAGTTTAAAATACATATTTAATATATTATTGCCAAACAGGAAATTGGGAATTTTGAATTAGAAATTCACTCAGCTCACTCTCGACAATTAGGTTTTCTTCACCTTCTCTACTTAGGCAATATGATCCGCTCGAGAGATCTTTGATATCGTCATCAGTTAAAATATTATATCGTTTGGGCAGGAACATTATGTGTTTATTCATTTCAACTTTTAGGGTTGGTCCATATTTAGTTGTTACACGTAACACATTTCGAATTGTATATTTCGTTGAAGAATCAAGCTCCTTTATGTGTATTAAAGTTTTGTTATTTAGAGCATTAAATTTTGCAATTAGATTTGTTGTGGAGTCCATTTTTTTATTTTTTATTTACTTCTTATAACTTTGAATGTTTAACTGGAAATGATCTTAAAAGTAGCGATGATGACTTCAAAAAGGCTAATCGAAAATAATTGTGGTGAAATAGTGAATAAGTGGGGGGATAGTGATAGACAGAAAGAGATAGTTATAGAGAGAAAACGGTTAGAGAGAGATAGAGTGCTAAAAATAAATATGGAATAGAGAGAAAAGGGTTAGAGAGAGATAGATTGCTAAAAAAGAAATATGGGATAGAGATAGATTGCTAAAAAAAAATACGACATAGAGATGATAGTATAGATATTTTAAAGACCATATAGATATTTTAAAAATTTACAGAACAAATTAGTCTTAAAGGAACCTTCCAACATTCATCATCATTCATTCATCAGCAAATAAAATGAGCCAAATTAGACGTACTCTTAATCAATTTATAAGAGATTTTGAAAGCTTCAGGCTTTTTGATCATTGGGAGATGATAAAATGTTTCCAAAATATGCTGGATGAGAACGAAGAATATGGTGTCATGGAAGATGAAGACAACACTGAAGGACACTTCCCCAGCTGTCCTTGGTATCATCCTGAGTGTGAGGAGGGACCTGATACTTGCAGATGTACCATATATTTTTTACGAAAAAATATACTAGAACATCTAATAATTGGCTATTACGAAATATTTCCATCATTATAAATAAAATAAATAAAAATGAAATAAAATTGTATAAATAAAAATGAAATAAAATTGAATTATAAAAATATTCCTTGATTTGTATTATTTTCTTCTAAAGGAAAACTAGGAATCATCTGTTCGAATATAAAATAACAGAAACTTGTATGTAGTGAAAAATATGAGGATTTATCCGAGTATCTAAATTATTTCTCTTTATGAAAATATCTAATGGAATTTCATAATATTGTGAAATTCAATTTCTCTTGTGCAGAACCTCTCAAAGAAAACAAGACTGTGCATGTTTAAGTAACCTGAAAACAAGACTGTGCATGTATAAGCGACATGAAAATAAGAATTTGTAAATAAGCAAAAACACAAATTTTTTTGATCCAACGAAGTAAAGCCAATAAAGAAATAAAAAAACCACTCACATTTTCCATTCTTTTTTCAATAGTTTATTTACAATAACTTCTCTTAATAAATAGGATTTAAATACAATAATATTTCTTAGACTTTTTTTACATTCATTTTAACAACAATAAAAGAATTTTTCTTAATAAATAAGATTTTATATACATCAATTTTTCTGATTAAATAAGATATAAATACAATATTTTTTCTTATTAACTAAGATTTTATATACAACAATTTTTCTTAATAAATAGGATACAAATACAATATTTTTTCTTAATAAATAGGATTTTATATACAATTTAAAAATTAACTAATTAACTAAGATTTTCTTGCATTTTAGCAATCTCATCTAGCAACATGTGAAGTTCGTATTCAGGGTTAGTTTCCTTAATACGAAAATGATACCATGCATAAGTGTTTATATTATTTGATCTAATTTTTCTCTTATCATCTCCATAGCTTAATACTACCTTATTTAATTCGCTAGTATATAATTGATGTAGCTTAGATTTAAATGTTAACATACTATAATATACATTAATCTTATTAAATAGGCAATTCTTATATGTAGCTAAACTATATTTATCTAATATGGCTCTCTTTACCCCCTTCGATTTTTTAATATCATCTTGGTTTTCTACACTGACTGAATACATTTTTGAGCGCAGCCCAACAAACTCTGTCATTATCTTACCGCAATTTTCATCCTTCATCATACCAATTACTTTTTTATTTACTATTGGGAAATTATAAATATTGTCTGTAGGATAGTCCGATGTGTCAAATTGTTCATGTATGTCATTTTTTATGTCAGCGTAAAAGTCGTCAGTCTTTATTGAATATATAAAAGAGTCAGTATCCATATAGTTTAATGAGAGGTTTGTCTTAAACTTAGGTTGCATGTACCCGTAATGGAAATTATACATTTTCCATTTGGACAGCTCGAGTACACAAAATCCTAAGTAAATTGGTTTATTGTAGCAGGTTTTGACTCTAGTCATTTCGATTGCTACAAGATCTTCAGAAAATATAGATAAACTATGAAAATTTGGTTTTGATATCCAATCTTGGGCACCTAAATGATTGCAATTCGTCCTCTCCCAATTATTAACAATTTTAACATCTCTCCTCTTATCCACATTTTCCATGGTTTTACCATACACTACATTATTAAGTAGTTTGAAAAATTTTTTTCAAAAGCATTTTTAGCAGTGGCTCTATGTCTGGTATTTAGGTCAATATAGCCTTTTAACCATGGAGATTGTTTAAATGCTAGAATACGATGAGTTTTCTTTAAAACTAAACCATATTCTAAGCACTGTTTTAGAACTCTAAAGTGTATCACATATGATTGCTTTGTAGAGAAATCGGTTATCAACTTGCTATACTTCGCTTGCATAGGTTTCTTATTTTCAGCGCAAAAAGGAAGATCATTATGCAAGTCGTGTAAATGAGAGGGATAATCCAACGTAACCTCATAAATATAACCGTCTGTTCCATTATCAGCTATGCTGTTTGGATCCAGATTCAGCTCGTCTTGTGATAACCATCTGAATCCACCATGAGGAAGATATTCCGACATCGCCCATCCATACAAATTGTTAGCGTCTAAATAGACGAGAAATTCTGAGGGCTTTTCTTTGTCGAAATCTTGCAAATATTTATTATTTGCTTTCGAATATCTTTGACTACACTGTACTATTCCCCCACGTATACCTTTTTTCATAAAATTGTACATGTCTATGTCTGTCAATAATTCTAACTCAATTTTTGTATATTTGAGCATTGCATCCCAGGAAAGGCCAGGTGCTGTATAATACTGACAAGGATCGAGCTCATAAATACCCTTACAAACTTTTCTAAAGTTCTCGAAAATATCCGTCAGTAAGAGGACGTCTGTTTTTAAGTAAAGTTCCATGTAATCTTTCATTGTTTCACAACCAAAAGTATTCCATACCTCTACAGCATGTGAGTATTCCTCTAAAGAACACTCTTTATTATTCAACTTATTAAAAAAAATCACTGCGTGAAGGCAGCTGGCATTCATCTAATTTTTGGAATGAATTTAGGTACTCATACGGGAAAATTCCTTTTTTCTTAATAAGCTGAAATTCTTTTTCTGACTGAAATAAGGACCTTATAGTGCTGAAATCATTATCCGACAAATTGCAGGCTAATGATTCCAAACTCTCAGCCATAAAGCGTATAGTATCAAGAAATCTTATTTCAAGCTTATGGCCATCACTCATTTCTGTGAATTGGGAGAGGGATATATAAAGTTCCTTATTGAGAGGGAGTACTTTCAGTTGCAATGAAATTTCACCTAATTCTTTAATGAAAATATGTGAGTCATAATTTGAATAATTGTGGAAGTAAACTGGTATAAATTTGGGAATTTGGTAATATAAATTACAGTTGTTGTGGGCTGCACCTCTAAATTTGCCACTAATGTGGCAGTGATCTCTAACACGATCTTTGCCTAAAAATTTTTTACAAATATGGCAATTCACCGCACTATAAAAATTATAAGTATCCGAAGGGGATAAAGTATCCATTTGTCTATTGTTAACTAAGTGGTTGTTATATATTTCTTCACAATCCTTAATTAAAAATGCTACAAATTTTTTTGAAGCATCTTCCCCCGTATATATCCTAAACTTATCTAAATTATTACTATGCATACACTTAATAAAATAACTAAAGGCACAAGGTGTGTGCTTTTTTATTAAATTTGTTTTACTACTTACACTATCACTTATATCCTCTAAGATGCATTCAAAGTCCGCGTAAACAACAAAAGGGACATCCATTTTTCGTTGATGTCCCTTAAAACTAAGAATGGCATCCGAACCTGATGGCATAGTTGTGACTATCTTCCCACATTCCTTCTTATGTGTACTCATGATGGTCTCCGTATGAGTATACTGGAGACAGCTGTTGCAGAAGTGTAGTTTTTGATTATGTGTGGTAGTCTGATTCCATAAAAGTCTGTGAATGATAAGAAATAAAATAAAAGTTTATAAGTAAAACGTATATATTATAAAATATATAAAAGAAGTATATGTATCATTAAATTAAAGTGTAGTATAATTTTTAAACTTACCTTGATATGTACTTTATCAATATGTAGTGATGAGCTTCACCATTCTCCAAAAGCAACAAGTTTACATGGTTAATTTTCTCGTCCTTGGTGACATAATAAGGACCAATAATCTGATTGGCCCCTCATCATAGCCAAATACATTAACACTTATTGCTGGATTGTTCACCTCGAACTCTTTGATTTTGTTTAATCCTAATGGGAAGCGTAAATTTTTGAAATTTAACACTACACCATTTCGCGTAACAATCGTCTCTGCAGCAATGTTCTGAATATTATAAGAACTGCAACGTTTTGGCTGAGCGTATGTTGTGCTATCCATGGCAGCGATTAGACACCACTTGAAACAGTAGTCATCATCATTTTCAATGTTGAGGCAAGCTTTTTTCCTTTCTAATTTTCCAGGTGTGGATATCCAGTTCGATCCTTTGACGAGCGAAGATTTGTTGATGTTAATTTCTGCTCGGACTATGCGTGACAAAGTCCAACCAGAATCTCGCTCTTCAAATTCGGACATTTTGGTTAAAATCTCCGCAACCTGCTTACGGAATAACTCTTCTATGCTATCTGCCTTCGTCAGCAAACTCATTTTGGCTACATGTGATATTATGCACAATCCAATTCTTCTCCAACAATTTTTATATACTCCGCCACAATACTCACATGAAATTTAATTATTGAATGCTTACTTAAATTCACTTGAAGTCTCTCCATAAAAACATTTTTGTTTTCTTCAACAAATTCTTCCAACAAAAGTTGGTCTTTTTTGTTTAAAATTGCATAAGTGGCAATATGGTTTTTGAATGCTTTCGATATTTTATAATATCGCACATTCGCTTCTACTTCATCTGTTCTAGCATGCGAAGTATTCATTGGAGTTGGCAGAGTTTTTTCTCTTCTTTCTTCTACTTCTCCATCACTTTCCGGTAAGCTTATGTCCATAGCATCGTCGAATAAATTACCTCCAAGGATACCCACACCCTGTTGTTGAGCTTGTTGTTGTTGTTGTTGTTGAGCTTGATGTTGATGATCTTGTTGTTGATGCTGGTACTCTTGTTGATGATAATTAAGAGGCTGCCATTGCATCACATTGGGATTATAATTGTATCCCAAAAACTGATTATTCCATGGCATACCGTATTGTTGAAAATTTAATGGTAACTGATATTGAGGATACTGAAGAGAAGGATATTGTTGATGAATAAATGATGATGATGGATTTTGGTGATTTTGAAGAGATGTCTGCGGTAGCTCTGGATTTATGCCCCGGCTTACGACCACTTGATTCTGTACACTATGGTTTTTAACATGCTCCAAAAAGGACTTTTGGTATTTGTATACCTTATTACATGTATTACACTGATAACCTTATGAACTCATTTTTAATTATTTTATTATTTCACTTTAACACAATTGCTGATGACACTTCTTGTAAATACAATAACGTACTGATGTGTTGGTTAGAAATGTTGGCGTATTTATACTAAAATTAGAAGCAGTATCCTTGCAGCATTCATAAATTTGACTTTTTGTTTCTCTGCTGCTGACTGTACTTAGTTTGCTGCTTTAAAATAATCTTAGACAAAGAAAATGATTACGTTGCAAAATATATATGTATTCTACAAAATATTCCACACACAATGTATTCTACAAAATATTCCACACACAAGTACCCACGATCACACATTCATACATTGCACACATACATACATACACATACATACACATACATACATACAAATACATACATACATACACATGCATACATACATATTTCTTAAACAAATACACAAAATATTAAATTACAAACGACAATAAAGCTGGACCCCCCACACACAAGTATTAGGGGGTTCACATACATGTGAACACATAAATAAAATAAGTAAATAAATTAATTTAATTTATTTAAATATTTTATTTATAAACAATTTATTAGAGTGATGAAATCACACACGATTCATATGAGAATCGCCTAGTAGTCGTCAAATCTAATTTATCTGATGGTATTACGATAACAAATTTCTACAGTCTGGCAACACTGGCAATTTTCCCTTTGGTATTAGAAAATAATAATCATGTTTTGCCGTCGGCATTTGGAAAAAATAATAATCATGTTTTGCCGTCGGCATTTGAAAAAAAATATATAATCATGAATTGCCGTCGGCATTAGGAAAAATATTCATGCATTGCCGTAGGCACTAGGAAAAATAATCATGTATTGCCGTCGGCATTAGGAAAAATATTCATGCATTGCCGTAGGCACTAGGAAAAATAATCATGTATTGCCGTCCGCATTAGGAAAAATAAACATATATTGCCGTAGGCATTAGGAAAAATTAATTTTCACAATTTCCCCCTTGGTATTAAGAAAAATCATATCCGTTGGTACTAGGAAAAATCATCTCATGATTTTCCCGTCGGCATATATACTTATGAAATCTTATTCTTATGAAACACCTTAATCCACCCCACAAACATACACACATACAAATTCCCACGGTCATAAAAAACCCGGACTTATTGAACCACCCTCGTATGTATTAAACAAACAAACCCCTTATGTAAACAAAAAATTCCTTATGTAAACAAAAAGTTGGACGGACTTATTGATCCACCCTCGTAGGGTATCAAATTTCACAAATTTGCAAGAATTTTAAAATTTGGGTAATTAAAATTTCAAAATTTTAAAATTTTAATTGCGGTGGGATGAACAGTTCCCTACTACTCTTGCGGGCTAACTTTGATGGCCTAACGCACCCCCTAAAACACAACTTATCGCCATGCAATTTTTTTGTATTTTTTTACATAAAACTGAACCGATTTGGGGGTGAGAATAAAAGAAATCAACAAAACATACAACTAACGGCCACTCTCTAATGTACATACATGCAATATAGATTAGTTATGAAAATACCTTTAAACTAATGTTTATCAATTCATACTAACTTCTTCTTATACCTGTTAATTTTAATAAATAATTAAATAAATAACAAAAGTATAAATAAATTAAATTGTAAAATTGCCTCATTTATTTCAATTTTTTGTTTGTATCACACTCTGCAGTTAAATAGCGATGAACAAAGACTAACAATATTAATAATTATAATCTGTGGCGATGAATGCAAAGAAAAAATTTTTTTTTTGCAAACTTCACCTAGTACTGCAAGTACCTAGTGAAGTTTGGCTGTCGCATGGTAATTCCATGTTCGCCTTATGAATGTTCAAGTCATAGCGAAAAACAAACAAGTAATTAACTAGCACACACACAGTCGAGTAGCAATCGATAATTATTCTCTCAATTTGTTGTTCTCAAAAACATGTACATAGTTTTTAGGGTTCCGTACACCAAAGGTGAAAAAGGAACCCTATTGTTTTCGCTACGCTGTCCGTCTGTCCGTCTGGCCGTCTGGCCGCTTGTCCGTCTGTCCGTCTGTCCGTTACAGGGTATTTTCTCGAGAACCGTAAGAGCTACGGACCTGAAATTTGGACAGAGTGTGTAGACCCTTGGCCGCTACAACAACATATACATGAGAGTTGGACATTAAAGGGTGTGCCAAAACGAGCAACAAAAATTTTTAAAATCCAATGTAATATACATACAATTGTATGTATATGCACTTGAAATTTGTAAAGTTAGTGTATTTTTATACAGACTACAACAATAAACACTAAAATTTAAAAAAATTTAATTAGAGGGTGTACCATCAGTTAATGTAATTTTGACTATGTAATTTTGATAACTTGCTGTATCTTGGAAATCGTAAGAGCAAACTTCTTGAAATTTTCAAAAACGGTATAACAAAAAAATCTCAAAATTATAAAATCGCCAAACCGAAAAAAAATCGCCAAAATAAAAAAAAAATCGCCAAAGCAAAAAAAGCACCAAATTAAAAAAAATTCTAAATCGAAAATAAATCGCGGAAAACCGGAAAAATCGCCAAAATGAAAAAATCGTCAAAATGAAAAAAAATCGCCAAAATGAAAAAATCGCCAAAATTAAAAAAATCGCCAAAATTAAAAAAATTGCCAATATGAAAAAAAAAATCGCCAAAATTAAAAAAATCGCCAAAATGAAAAAAATCACCAAAATGAAAAAAATACCAAAATTAAAAAAATCGCCAAAACGAGAAAAAAGCGAAACATAATAAAAAAAAATTATTTCAGCTGAAAAAACGTAAAAAAACACTGTATTAAAAAAAATGCTCAAAGCCAACGTACAGAACCTTTCGTGCGCGAGTCAAAGTCGCACTTTACTGAATTTATTTAGTATTGGTCGAGTAAGTGTTCATGCTTAGCTAGATTATATGTACTTCTTAAGTATAAATCCATTTGCGCAGGGGTTTAGTTTTTTCCCACAAAATGGACTTGATACTGGAGATCGACCGAAGGCGTTTTTTTGGCCGGAGCCGGAGCCGAACTTCGGCTAAAATCCTAAACTTCGGCCAAAACCGAAGCCGAAGCTGAATGTTTTAAATTTTAAAAATGATACTTACGTGTCATATGAATTAAGAAAAAAGTTTGCTTTTTTGAGATCACTGTAATATCTATTGGATACATAACAAGAAAAATAAAACTATTTTGCAATTTCTAGATTGCTTTTTCATATGATCACTCACAAGAACGTCCAAGTAAAAGAAAATAGAAAGCAACAGGGTTGTACTTCAAAGCAACCCTTTCAAAACGTTAAACATAATAGAAACTGTCGGCGAGCAACGACCAAACATAATTTTATTTTTCAAGCTTGGAATGAAAAATATTCGGCTTCGGCTAATCGGCCGATTTTTGCCATAGGCCGAATGTTGGCCGATTACCAAATTTTGGCCGAAGGCCGAAGCCGAACGATAAAAGCGAATTTCTTCATTCTTTCATTTTCCTAACAGTTCTGCCGATTTTTAAAAAATTTTAGACTTTGTTATCATCCCGCTGTTAGTAGCTTTTTGCAAATTTTCGCAATTTTATAATTTTTTGCATTCCTTACATTTTTTGCGATTTTTAATCAATATTATGGCTTGTTTAAAATTTTGCAACTTCTCGCGATTTTGTATATTGTTATTCATATGTATGTTGTATGCTGAATTGCGGAGTAGTAAGCATTTACTGTTTCTCAATATCGAAAGAAAATTTAGTTTTGTACAATTACATTTAAATCAAAAACCAAATTAAAATTATAAGCTCAACCAAAATTAAAATTATAAGCTCAACCAAAATTAAAATTTTGTTTTTGTTTCAAAAGTAAATAGGTATTATGTGTTAGTGACGAACGTAAGATATTTACGGCCTAATTTATAAAAAATATGTCGGTTTTATAAAAGGATTGTTAATAAAATTTCCGTTGAAAATTTAGATTATTAACCTCTTATAAAACAGAAATTATTTATATGAATTAGGCAGTTAATATAAAAATTAAATATTTAATTGATTTTATTTTACATATAAAATAAAAAGTCATTATTTTAAACGCATCGCATTTTTTAATAGTTGAATGCCTATACACATACATACGAATGTAAATGCCATCACCGGCATTATTATTTTCATTTCAACCTTTCTGTATATTGCACTAAAATACTTGAAGTACCACATGAAGTGAACATAAATATTGGTAGCCTACATTTCTTTATGTTAATTTTTTTCGGTACTTATTTAATCTTCGGCTACTGCTTGTTGGTATTTGCCAAACAAACAATCTCTTCACTTCACTGCTTGTGCTCTCAGAGGGTGAACAAATATATACTATACTCGACAGCGAGTTTCACATATGAACAAAAATGTTACTCGTTGCAGACGTTTAGAAAAAACTAATTATTATTTTTTAACAGAGGTCTGTTTTTTTGTTAACAGAGCTCTGTTAAAGAAGACGGTTTGTGTCTAGGGTTATAAATTTTATCTTCACGCACATGTTCGTAAATGCATCACTGCGTTGCAAATGGAAATTGAAATGTCCTAAATTACTTCACTAATGTAGATAATCCACAAACAAATATTAAATATGGAAAACAAACATGGCTACTATAGAAAAAAATTATCAGCAAACTTGTATTTAGAGCTGTGCCAAATCCTTCATTCAAGTGACCGCTCATTTTCGTTCATTTTCTAAAAAAACGAGTTCGTTCATTTCGCTCATCCGCACTTTTCAAGAAATAGAACGAAGTGAAAACAAACAATGCACAATGCATTTTGTTATAAATATAAAGTAAAAAAATTAAAAAAGATTCATATCGGCAAAAGAGCTACATACTTATACACAATAATGACAATGATAATAAACTGTATATATCTAAACTAGTTTTGTTAAAATACTATTAATACCTATGTTCTAAAAACTTAATATATATGAATGGCAATTTAATTCATTTCATAATGGCAACAGTGTTACTAAAAGTATGTAAAACGTCAAATGAAAACAAGAATATGGCAACAAATCTCACATGAACAAAGAAAAAGCCATACAAAACAAAAAAAGTGCTCGGTCGTTCATTTCGTTCACTGATTTGATCAATTGTACTCGTTCGTTCATGAACGTCACAGCTCTACTTGTATTGCATTTTACATAAAAGTTTGCTCTAATGATGCAAAGCGGTGATGCATTTACGAACAGGCCCACAATAACAGCTGACACATTCTCTGACAGCCTCACGTTTTACCCGACTTCGCGATGCAAAGAAGAGTCTTGCGTTTAACAGCCTATATATGGCCGGGTTTATATCTGTGTACCATGTGCCACACATATGTAAAAAAATAAAAAAAAAAACCCTTTTTTTTTGGGGCAATCAGCACACAAGAAATGCCCGATGTAAGCTCAGCCTACGAGTATGTATGTTCGTTTGCGGCACTATATAAACCAAACGTGTGGACCGATTTGATGATTCTTGCATCAATCGATTTGTCACTAATGATAATATCATATTATGGCAGTACTCAAAAATCAATATGGTGGCCAACAGACACCATTTTTTAAAAAATACCCGTCGTATTTTAAAATCATCCTTAGGTTTCTTTTATGAGTTTTCATTTCGACTGGCCATTTAGGATACATAACGGTTCAAAGTAAGTCGCAGTCGGGTTTTTTGATGTTTTTAATTCCTACTTGTTTACTGGGTTGTTTTCTAATTATCATCCAAACTTAAACGATACAACAACTTCAAAAGTAAGATGATACGATTTGATTAACGAAGTAAGATATCCTCATATACTCAAAGATAGTTTTATGTACACAGATGAATAAACCAGAAAGAATTTTAATTCTTTGGTGGCAATTCGTGAAATATTAAGCCAATAATTCAAAAAGTTACGTAGATTATGCAAATGCTAAAGGATATTATATCTTTAAAACTAGAGCTGCTGGAGAATAACTAATGATGTTATTGTAATCAGCAGATGAAATTACGTAAGGATCGGCTTTTTCAACTTGCAGTACATACTAATGATGTAACGAATGTCAATTTTTGATATTCGCGAATACGAATACGAATATTTGAAACGATATTCGCGAATACGAATATTGTATGTGAAATTTACAAGACACTAAATTGGGGTTGTATTTACGCCTGCAATATGAAATATTAAAAAAAAATTATGAAAAAGGACTTCATACTCCTATTGGCGTACTTTAAAGTTAATAAAAACTACCCAAAATTTTAATGATCGTCATTAAATAATATTTGACAATGATACAAAGCACAAATTTCTATAAAAAATTTAATGGATTTGTAGAAACTAATATTTTTAGGCATTTATTTAAATTTCGTTTAAGATTTATGCATTTATTTATTTAATTTGTTTGGAAAAATATTCGGATACGAATATCTAAAAATGGCCGAATATTCGACAATTCGAATACGAATACGAAGATTCGTGCATCACAAAAACATACCAATGTCTTCAACCTGGTACTCTGTTAGAAGTTGTGAAAAATTTTCAGCAACATTGATTATTTCGCGTGACACGTAACAAGTGATGCCCATTCTACTTTTTCGGAAAAAATGTTCGTATTTATTGGTTTAAAGTAGGCAACACTGATCGACTTTTGTTAACAAAAACATCAGCTGTAAATATTTCGCACGAAATAAATGCCAGTCTCTAGAGCTGGCAAACTATCGATAGTCATGCCATTCGATATTTTCGATAGTTTGTTGGAAAACTATCGATAGTATCGAATTCTTTTACTTGCGGTCTACACGTAACATAAAATGACTAACTTTAACATTAATTTCTAGTTAATGTTAAGTGTAGACTTCAAATGTTAATGTTTGGTTTGAGGTATCTTCCCAATATTTCTTATCAAGAACACACAACATGCTATAATGGATGGGTGTAATCCGACATGGATTGGGTCAATTTATTACTGCCCTCAATCTAACCTAACCTATCTGTTAAAACAACTCAGTTAAAATATGAGATGACACAAAAGGATATATTCGGTCTCTATTCCACAACCTTAAATTATGCTGTGCAAAACTCTAACGATATACTTTTTTTACTTACTTTCAGTTAGTGTTAAAGAAAGTCATTTCATGTCAGCAGGAGACGAAGAGTTAGGAATGTTAAATTTAATTTTCAAATGAGTTTAGTTTTCAGTGGAGATATTAAAAAGTGTTCTTCTATCAAGAGTTGATACATTACACACGAAGTATTTTATATTACTAAGTCCCTAAATTTATTATTTATTCTTTCGAGCTATGACGTTATTTGAGTAAATGAGAGATATGTACTACATGTATTTTCAATAAAAGGAAACCAATGTGTTAAATTTGGTCGAGTTTATTGCCAATTTGGTAATATATTTTTTCAACGATAGTATCGCTATCGGGAAAAAACTATCGATAGTCTAATGAAAGAGAAACTATCGATACTACTATCGATAGTTTGCCAGCTCTACCAGTCTCATTATTTCACAGATAGCTAGAAAATGTTGCCAGATACATTTCATACATTTTTCACGAGTTGATCAGAGTACAACTTTTGCAACATTATTTCAAGAAAATTTCACGTAAACTTTTTTTGTATGGGTTATGTCAACATTTCGCGTGAAATTTTGAACAGAGTACCAGGCTTTAAGGTAAAAGTACATAACACGCGTTAGTGCGCGCAGTGGTGCCAGAATGATGATTTTATCATATTTTTGATGATTTTTGGACCAAAATATGATTTCATGATTTTTTTTTCTCAAATGATGATTTTTAATTTACATATTCTCGTTGTACCTTCATAGTGAACAGACGTAATAGCGGAATTTTTCTTATATACAAACTAAACAAAAAAAAAGCATACAAAAAATATTCGTAGTACATATTAACTTTGATAAATAAGCATTTTTTTGCTTTGATAATATTTTTACATATAGAAATAACAAAAATAAAAAAAAACCGTAAACAAAAAAACATACAAAATACCCTTGAGGAATACTCTTTATGAGTACCCCAGAGGAAAAAAATAATGAAGTGAGTTCTAACGGCAGAAATGCCTATTTTACTGTGAGTTTTGATGCTCATAATGATAACAATAAAAATAAAATATCTGATAATAGACTTGCTGTGAGTTCTGAAGCTCTTAATAAAAATCAAAAATCTGATAATAGACTTTTTCTAACGGCAAAACCACAGTTTCGTCAGCGATCAACTTCGCTTTGTCCAATGCCAACTAGTGAATCGTTGACATTATTGCCTAGTACTTCTACATTTAACTCAGCGATATCATCCGCTTCGGGCTCGTGTTCATCACTTAAACAAGTTGTCACTGAAGATAACAGTAGTTCAAAACCAAAGGTACAAGTAGGAATGGACAGATATATAACTATTTTAAAGCGTGGGCGAAGCCCAAATTCTACTAAAATTGGATCCGCCCCAAAGATGTCTAGGGATAACAGCACATCTTCTATCAATCGTCAAAATCGTTTTTCATTGTTGCAAGAGAAAAACGACAAGCCAGCTGCATCATCGCAAAAGTCTTTTAAGCCACCACCAATTTATCTAAGAGAAAAAAATTCTAACGCGCTTCTAAAAAATCTACTGTCGACCATTGGTGAAAATACTTTTCACATCATTCCAATTAAACGAGGTAATATTGATGAAACTTAAATCCAAATATATGATGCAAAAGATTTCCGAAAAATTGTTAGTGAGTTTGAAAAAAATAAAACAAATTTTTACACTTACCAACTTAAGAGTGTTAAATGCCTACAAATAGTATTAAAGGGCATAGATTCATATGTTGAGCCCGAAGAAGTAAAATGTGCACTTATCGAACAATGATTTAAGGCAAAGATGCCCAGTAGTGGCTGATATCAGCAAATTAAACTCACATGTATTATTACGCTCTTTTGTTTGATCGTCAATCAACCAATAGGAAATCAGCATGTTGAGTGGGAGAGACAAACTACACTTGCAGAACTTCTGTGTCTTATTTTACATGTTAATCGTCATCGAGACTGCTGTCAGTGAACACATAAATTGAAATTATTGCGATATATTAATGATGTCAGCCGAAAAGTATTTTATGTTACAAAATGCTTTTGATGACATGCAATGTCTTATTTGTCATAAGACATTTAAAAAAACTAAGAAATATAATTTAAAAAAACATTTTGAAGATGTTCACAAAGACATGAATTATTTGCAGGGGGAAGAAAAAGAAAAACAATTTAAAATTTATAAGAAAATTTTTATTGAAAAGTTGAAGGAATGGGTAAATCAATCTAAAGAAAATGATGAAGATATGGTGGAAGAGAATTTAAAAATGGGTTTATCTAACTTAATAAGTTTAGATATTGTAAAAAAGGGAAGGCCATTTTCAGATGGGCCATTTGTCAAAAATATATTGAGTAAAGTTTTTGAAAAACTTCATTATAAAACTAATTTTATTGAAAAATTACCTTTGTCCCGCAATAGTATAACCCGGCGTTGTCTTTATTTGGGTGCTATTGTGGAATCGGCATTAAGGGAAAAATTAAAAAATTGCGAATTTTTTTCATTCTGTATTGATGAGAGCACCGATATTAATGACCTTTGTCAACTTGTAATCTGCATTCGATGCGTTGATTCAGATTACAATGTTTTCGAGTCAATATATTCTGTTGAAACATTTTATGGCAATGTAACCGGCAAATTATTGTTCGATGTCGTCAACGAAAAACTTCTTTCCGTTGTTGATTCTAACAAATTAGCCGGAGTTTGTACGGATGGTGCAAACACTATGACAGGCAAACGTGATGGATTTGTAGGGCAGATGAAACAAAATGAAATTGAGGTTTATACCTTGCATTGTATAATACACCAGGCTGCTCTTGCTTCTAAATTTATATCCGAGCATCTGGTCATGAAGGCTACTGAGCGGATAATTAATAGGATAAGGGGCGGCCATAACTCACTGACTCATAGAAAATTTGTGACATTTCTAAAAAATACAAATGCTTCTCACCACGATCTATTAATGTTTACTGAGGTACGTTGGTTAAGCCGAGGTAACAGTATTAATAGATTGTTTGAGCTTAGAAATGAAGTATTTGAATTTTTTGAAGCTGAAAATATCGAAATAGCCGAAAAAGAATATTTAAAAGATTATCAATTTATTTTAGAGATGGCGTTTTTAACAGACATTTGTAACATTTTGAATGAGTTGAATTTGAAGCTGCAAGGAAAAGATAATATTATTTCTGATATGTTTAAAATTCTTTCAGATTTTAAAACTCAGCTATTTTTACTTGCAGCTCAAATTGATTCTGAAGACTTTTCGGACTTTCCGAAAACTTCTGTTATTTACGACAAGGAGAAAATCTTGAAAAAGTTTGAACTTTTGGAAATATTAGAAACGCTTTTTAATAACTTTAATGACAGGTTTAAGGATTTTGAAAATATTCAGCATTTACTGGATATTTTTCAAAACCCTTTTAAATGCGATATATTAAAGTACGAATTTCCAATCCAGACAGAACTTATTATACTTCGAAGTGAATTAGATTTCCCGGATAATTTTATCAATATAGAATTCTGGAAAAATCTGGATGGTACAATATATCCCGAAATAAAGAAGCTTTCATTGAAGTGTTTATCTTTATTTCCCTCAACGTATCTTTGCGAACAAATATTTTCAGATTTGAATTATATTTGCTCAAAAAAACGCAATAAGCTGAATTCTTCTAGTTTGAGAAATATACTTTTATTGCGTAACTGTAATAAGAGTATCAACATAGAAGATTTCATTACTTTTTAATTGCAAATTGAACAATGATTAATTGAGGGGAAATTTATAAACACTTCGAAGAATCTTTTTATTTCGAAATATTTGATACTATCTAGATATTTATTAAAAAAACTCAATGAAAATGTCATTTTTATAAAATAATAAAATAAACCAAAATTGCAGAAAAATTCCCTTTAAAACACCAAAATAAAATGAATAGCAAATTGTTTTCTTCCAGTGTTATTTTTTTACTCTCACCAATACTACTACATTGGGCATCTATGATTTAAGGTAAAAAATGTTACCAATATAATCAATAGAGAGAAGATTCCCCAGCCTCTATTTCGTGTTGAACTGGAGCCAAATGATATACAGTTAAAGAAAAATGAGACGCACCCAATTTATAGTCTAAAATACTTTTTACACCGAAAAATCACAGTTGAAGAGCCACGTAAGCGTTCAGGTCCCTACTGCAAATTACCTACAGTTTGTGTTATCTGCGGTGAATTGCATGGTACTGCTAACTGTACCAAGCCAAAAGTACAAGCAGAAAAGAAATGCAGTAATTGTGGACGTAATCACACTGCTAACTACAGAGGATGCCCTGTATATTCTTTCGTTAAGCAGGCTATGGGTCAAAAATCTAAATTAGCTCCAGTTCAATCAGCAAATGCTTACTCCGCCACTCTTCCTCAAACTAGCCAACTAGTTACTTCACGAGTATCGTATGCCGATGCTGCTAAGACTAGTTCTATTCCCACACAAAATGTTCCACCGCCAAGTAATTCAACGAATGCAAACTCTACTTTTAACTTTAGTCGTCTTGAAGCTACTATTGAGAATCTGGTGCTAACTATAAACAACTTTACAACAAATATGACTAGCATGATGCAAGAAATGCTGAGAATGCAGAATACTCTGCTTCAAGCATTAACCATGAACACGTTAAAACTATGTTTCTGGAACGCAAACGTCATTCGCCAACATAAAAATGAACTTGAGCACTTCCTCACGGAAAAAAATATTGATATAATGATGGTCTCTGAGACTCACTTGACTTCGAGAAGCTGCTTTAAAATAAATGGTTACACTCTATATGATTCAAAGGACCCGAGAGGGAGAGCATGCGGTGGATCAGCAATTCTAATTAAGTCAAGACTCAAGCACTATATCCTTGAGAACGTTAGTGAAGAATATATGCAAGCTACGAATATTTTCGTAGAAAATTTTTGTGCGAACTTCGTGATACCATCAATTTACTCACCTCCCAGATTTTCAGTTACCGAAGATCAGTATGAGAAGTTCTACAAATCGCTTGGATCTTGTTTCGTGGCAGCTGGTGACTAAAAAGCAAAACATACGTACTGGGGCTCGCGTCTTGTTACACCTAGAGGTAGAGCGTTGTTTAATACAATTTCAAAAATGGGCTTAGATGTCATTTCGAGTGGGGAGCCTACTTACTGGCCTACTGACGTAAGAAAAATTCCAGATGTTATAGATTTTGGCTTCACGAAAAATATCCATAGGGACTTAATTCACGTAGAGGGCTCTGTAGATCTGTCCTCTGATCACTCTCCCACAATAGTTACAATTTTCAACCCACTAAGGAGTGATTTAACTAACTCATATGCGAAAACGATTAATAGGGTCAACTGGCTAGGATTCAAAAAATATATTAGTAGTCACTGCGTAGAAAACATTCAGCTAAGATCACCTGATGATATTGAATTTAATATTGCCAATCTTAAAGAATATATTAAACAGGCTGCTGAACATGCCACTACTTCCTATCCGCAGACTGGCTTTAATAGAATTTATTCTACGGAAATTGAACGTCTTGTATGTGAAAAAAGGAGAGCTAGAAGAGAATGGCAACAACACCGATCACACCTAAATAAAATCAGACTTAAAGAATGTACTAAACGACTCAAAGAGCTGCTATCGTCGGAAAAGACTGCATTACTGGAAATGTATTTAGAAGGTCTTGATGTAACGTCAACATCTAATTACTCTTTATGGCGCGCTACTAGAAGCGATAGTGAGAAAGGTAACTTATTTTCTGAGCATTTAAAATCTGTATTCACTCCCAGTTCATGTAGGGGTGCTGCCAATTTACCGACTGTAGTCTCTCTACCCCCTCGTCCCTTAAGGTTTAAGATGCGTGAACTACAAAAAATAGTTGCTGAACTCGACCCTAAGAAAGCTCCAGGTATTGATGGCATTAGTAACAAGATGCTGATGAACTTGCCTCATATTGCAATAAGAATTTTGCTATTTATTTTTAATGCCATTTTACGAATGCAGTATTTTCCACATAACTGGAAACTTGCCAAGATTAAAATGATTCCAAAGCCAGGCAAAGATCTTACCAAGGCTGAGTCATATAGGCCTATAAGCTTACTTTCAACAATTTCAAAGCTTTTCGAAAAGCTGCTCATGACTAAATTGTTCACAATTTTAGCTGATACTGGGTGCATCCCGGACCATCAATTTGGCTTTAGAAGTCAGCATAGCACTATTGAGCAAACGCATAGATTGGTTCAAATTATAAGGAGGAAGTATTGTTCTGCCCTTTTTATTGATGTTTCTCAGGCATTTGACAAAGTATGGCACAAAGGCCTAGTTTTAAAATTGAAGACTTACCTACCAATAAATATACAAAAGCTTTTGGAAAGTTATATTCTTGATAGAAAGTTTACTGTTGTGGAAGGAGACTTCATGAGTGTACCAGAATCTATATCTTCTGGTGTGCCACAGGGTAGTATTCTGGGGCCAGTCTTGTATCTAATATATACTTGTGATATGCCTGTGAGCAATAACATCCACACTTCTACATTTGCCGATGATACAGCCTGTTTGAGTATTCACAAAAATCCTGATGAGGCATCCCGCAATCTCCAAGCACACATTACCCAGCTTGAAATATGGTTGAACTTATGGAGAATTAAAGTCAATGAACAAAAGTGTGTTCATATAACGTTTCAGTTCTCGTGGTACCTTCATAGCGAACAGTCGAATAGCGGAATTTTACTTACTTACCAAACAAACAAAAATTACATATACAAAAAAAAAATATTAGTAGTACATATTATTCGTAATAGGTACATACATACTGTCTTTAATAAATAAGCTTTCTGCTTTGCAAATATTTTTTACATAGTAAAAATAACAAAAACAAAAAAACCGCAAAAAAAAACTTAAACAAGTGATATTGAGGAATACCTCAAAGTCAAACAAACAATCATAAATAACAAAAACAAAAAATACCGAAAATAAAAAAAAAACATAAACGAATAACCCTTGAGGAATTCTTTGTATGAATTCCTCAAATACAGAAAAACTTGAAGTGAGTTCTAACGGCAGAAATGCTTATTTTACTGTGAGTTCTGAAACTCTGAATGAAAAAAATATAAAAAATAAATCTGATGAAAATCTTTTGTTAACGGCAACGCCAATTTTTCGTCAGCGATCAACTTCGCTTTGTCCAATGCCAAATAGTAATGATGCATTAACATTACAGTTGCCCAGTACTTCTTCATTTAAGTCAGTAATATCATCCCCTTCAGGCTCGTGTTTATCACTTAACAAAGTTATCACTACAGATAACAGCGGCTCGAAACTCAAGGTACAAGTTGGAATGGACAGATACATTACAATTTTAAAGCGCGGGCGAAGCCCGAATTCTTCAAAAATCTCATCTGCTCCAAAAGTGTCTAGGGATAACAGCGCAGCCTCAACTAATCGCCAAAACCGCTTTAAAATTTTTCAAGATGACAACGACAAACCCGAGGTATCCTCGAACAAAACATCCAAGCCGCCACCAATCTATTTGAGACAAAAAAATTCAAATGCCCTTATTAAAAAATTAATTTCGGTCATTGGTGAGAATAAATTTCACATTGTTCCAATAAAATGTGGCAATATCGATGAAACGAAAATTCAAATCTATGACGAAACTGATTTCCGCAAAATGGTTGCTGAATTTGAAAAAAGTAAAACAAGCTTCTACACATACCAGCTTAAGAGCGCTAAAGGCATGCAGATCGTATTGAAGGGCATAGATTCTTATGTTGCCCCCGAAGAAATAAAAGATGCACTCGTCCTCCAGGGCTTTAAAGTAAAAAATGTATCGAACATAATAAATAGGGAAAAGATCCCTCAACCTCTATTTCGCGTTGAACTTGAGCCAAATGATATAAAATTGAAAAAGAGTGAGACCCATCCAATATATAATTTAAGATATCTCTTATATCGAAAAATAACCGTTGAAGAACCACACAAGCGTTCAGGACCCGCACAGTGCCATAATTGTCAAGAATATGGCCATACTAAAACTTACTGCAAATTACCTACTGTTTGTGTCGTGTGCGGCGAGTTGCACGGCACTGCTAGTTGCAATAAACCGAAAGATCAAAGTAATAAAAAATGCAGTAATTGTGGAGAAAATCACACTGCTAACTACAGAGGTTGTCGTGTGTACTCTTTGGTAAAGAAGACTATGGTGCAAAAACCTAAATTAGCTCCAGCTCAATCAGCAAACGTTTACTCTGCCACTTTTCAGCAAATGAGCCAACCAGTTACTTCCCGTGTATCGTATGCAGATGCTGCTAAGGGTAGTTCTATTCCGACACAAAATGTTTCACCGCAAAATAATTCTACAAATACACACTCAAACTTTAATTATAATCGCCTTGAAGCCACTATTGAAAATCTTGTGCAAACTATAAACAATTTTACAACAAATATGACTACCATGATGCAAGAAATGTTGCGAATGCAGAATACTCTGCTTCAAGCAATAATTAATAAGCCATGAACACGTTAACAATATGTTTCTGGAACGCAAACGGCATTCGCCAACATAAAAATGAACTTGAGCACTTCCTCACGGAAAAAAATATTGATATAATGTTAGTATCTGAGACTCATTTGACTTCGAGAAGTCTTTTTAAAATTTATGGCTACAATATATATGATACAAAGGACCCTAGAGGAAGGGCTTGCGGTGGATCAGCAATTCTAATAAAGTCAAGACTCAAGCACTATGTTCTTGATAACATTTGTGAAGAATACCTACAAGCAACAAATATTGGCATTGAAAGTTTTTGTTCAAATTTCGTTATATCATCAATTTACTCCCCTCCCAGATTTTCAATCACTGAGAATCAATATGAGGATTTCTACAAATCTCTTGGACCTTGTTTTGTAGCAGCTGGAGACTACAATGCGAAACATACGTTCTGGGGTTCGCGCCTTGTTACACCCAGAGGTCGAGCATTGTTCAACACTATTTCAAAAATGGGCTTGGATGTCATTTCGAGTGGGGAGCCCACTTATTGGCCTACTGACATACAAAAAATTCCGGACGTTATAGATTTTGGCGTCATAAAAAATATCTCTAGGGATTTAATTCAAGTTCAAGCTTCTCTTGATCTCTCGTCCGATCACTCCCCGACGATCATCACAATTTGTAGCCCATTAAGAAGTAACTTACCTGACCCATATGTGAAGATGATCAATCGTGTAAATTGGCTGGGGTTCAAAAAATATCTCAGCAGTCATTGTACGGAAAACATTACGCTTAGAACACCCGATGATATTGAATCGAACATTGCCAATCTCAGCGAGAATATTAAACAGGCTGCTGAACATGCCACTATCTCCCATCCGCAGATTGGGTTTAATAAAATTTATTCTACAGACATTGAACGTCTCGTACGTGAAAAAAGAAGGGCTAGAAGGGAATGGCAACAGCACAGATCACCACAAAATAAAATCAGATTTAAAGAGTGCACTAAACGACTCCAAGAGTTGCTTGCATCTGAAAAAATTGCATCTCTTAAAAATTATCTGGAGGGTCTTGATGTTACACCGGCGTCTAATTACTCCTTGTGGCGCGCTGCCAGAAAGCTTAAAACACCCGTTGAGTATAAGCCACCTCTACGCACATCTACCGGAGGTTGGGCAAGAAGCGATACTGAAAAAGGTAAAATATTTGCTGAGCACTTAAAATCCGTTTTTACGCCAAATATATGTACTGGTGTTGCTGATTTGCCGAATATAGTCGCTCTACCCCCTCAACACACAAAGTTTAAGACGCGTGATTTACAAAAATTAATTGCCGAACTCAACCCGAAGAAAGCTCCGGGTATTGATGGAATTAGTAATCAGATGCTGATGAACTTGCCTCGTATTGCAATGAGAAACCTGTTATTCATATTTAATGCTATTTTACGACTGGAGTATTATCCACACAACTGGAAACTTGCCAAGGTTAAAATGATTCCAAAGCCTGGCAAAGATATAACAAAGGCTGAGTCATATAGGCCAATAAGTCTACTATCTACAATGTCAAAGCTTTTCGAAAAACTGCTCAAAACAAAATTGTCCCCAATTCTAATTAGTATTGGGTGCATACCAGACCATCAATTTGGTTTTAGAAGTCAGCATAGCACCATTGAACAAACTCACAGATTAGTTCAATTTATAAGAAGAACTTTTGAGGGAAAAAAGTATTGTTCTGCGCTGTTTATTGACGTTTCCCAGGCATTTGATAAAGTGTGGCATGAAGGCCTTATTTTAAAATTGAAGACTTACTTACCAATAAACATTTTAAATCTTTTGGAAAGTTACATTATTTCCCGTAAGTTCACTGTTGCGGAAAGAGAATTTACAAGTAGGCCTGAAACAATTTCATCTGGTGTGCCACAGGGGAGTATACTGGGACCAGTTTTATATTTAATTTATACTTGTGATATGCCTGTGAGCAGTAGTATCCATAATTCCACATTTGCCGACGATACAGCCTGCCTTAGTATGCATGAAAACCCTGATGAGGCATCCCGCAAACTCCAGGAACACATTAGCCAGATGGAGCTTTGGTTAAACTTATGGAGAATCAAGGTAAATGAACAAAAGTGTGTTCAAGTAACATTTACTTTACGAAGAGATACTTGTTCCCCCATTCGGATTAACAATCAAGTTGTTTCTCAACATTCACATGTGAAATATCTTGGTATACACCTTGATCGACGACTTACATGGAAACACCACATTGATTCTAAGTTAACTCAAATGAAACATAAACTAACTCAGGTACATTGGCTGATTGGTCGAAATTCAACACTTAGCCTAGACTGTAAACTTTTAATATACAAGTCGCTTTTAAAGCCAATATGGTGCTACGGAATTCAACTATGGGACACTGCTTCAGCTTCAAATGTAGAGAAAATTCAACGCAGGCAAAATAAAATTTTACGCATGATAACATCGGCTCCATGGTACATCAAAAATTCAAGTATACATCGTGATTTGAATATGCCACTAGTGACTGAAGAAATTGCAAAATACGCTGGCAAATATTTAACAAAACTCGAGTCACATCCTAATCCGCTTGCCCGTAATATTTTGAACTTTACTGGACACATCCGCCTAAAAAAGAGGGACACAATGGCTCTTATTCACAGCACTCCAGATGGGACTTCTTGAAAATACTTTTATTTTTTTTTTCCTTTTGATTATCACTACTTACATATGTATTATATATAACTACTACTAAGCTTATGTCCGACATTGGTCGGGCCTAATTATATTTTTTAGATTTAAGATTTGAATACTTATTGTTAGTTCATATATGAAGATACAATAAATAAATATTCATGCATAAAAAAAAATATAACGTTTACCCTAAGAAAAGATACCTGTTCCCCCATTGGAATCAACAATCAAAATATTCCTCAACATTCTCAAGTCAAATACCTTGGCATACACCTTGATCGAAGGCTTACATGGAAATATCATATTGACTCTAAGTTAACCCAAATGAAACTTAAATTGACTCAAATATATTGGTTAATTGGCAGAAATTCAACACTCAGCCTAGACTGCAAACTTTTGATATACAAGTCGCTTTTGAAGCCAATATGGTGCTATGGAATTCAGCTGTGGGGCACTGCTTCAGCTTCAAATGTCGAGAGAATCCAACGAAGGCAAAACAAAATTTTACGTTTGATAACATCTGCTCCATGGTACGTTAAAAATTCAAATATTCATCGTGATTTAAATATGCCACTAGTGAGTGATGAAATTGCAAAATACGCAGGCAAATATTTAACTAAACTCGAGTCACATCCTAATCCGCTTGCCCGTAATATTTTGAGCTTTACTGGACACATCCGCTTAAAAAAGAGGGACACAAGGGCTCTTATACCCAACACTCTAGATGGGACTGCTTAAAAATACTTCTTTTTAATTATCACTACTTATGTATTATTTATAACTATCACTAAGCTTATGTCCGATATTGGTCAGGCCTAATAATTATATTTAGATTTAAGATTTGATTACTTATTGTTAGTTCATTTTTGAAGATACAATAAATAAATATGTATATGAAAAAAAAAATAAAAATTTTACAAATTATGATTTTTAGTTTCAATACATACATGTGTATGTACAATTTTCTTTGTTGTTCTACAATGTTTATCAATAGCTATATATAAAGAACATTTTTGTATCAGCTTGTTATATATTGCCTCCATTCACTTTACTTATGCACTAGGATGTCTCACAAAAATATTCGCCGTATTGTTGCAAGGCAGTTTAAAAAAACTGTGCCGAATGTAGGGGTCGCCAAAATATATTTTTCATTAAATCTTCGTCATTTACAGTCGGCTCTTAAAGTGTGATATATCGCTATTTTTGTCTCGAGGAGATCAATGTTTTGCTTCAATAGTCATTGGGTATAATGCATAAAACCTGAGCGTTTGCTTCGATTCAAAAATGTTGAGCAAAATGTAATTTTTGTATGCATAAAATATTTACTGTAGCTCTAGGTGGTATACTTGTGGCCATTGCTTGAGATCGTACTCAGCAGACTTAACTTAAGTTAAAGCTCAGTTTTTATGCATTATACTTAACGTGACCAGCAGCGTGACCATATTAGCTTATTTTGAGCTAAATTTAGCTTATTTGTTTTAGATTTAGCCTTAAAATTTTCATTTAGCTCTTAGCTTATTTTTTAGCTTTTTTTAAAAACTCATTTAGCTTTTTTAGCCTTTAGTCTAAATTGCGTGTTCTCTAAAAATATATTAAAAACATAAACAACTTATAAAAATTATAATTTTTTAGCATTGTAAAATAGTTTACAAAAAATACAAAATGTAAATTATACGACAATTTTATAACAGAAATGGAAAGAAGAAAAATAGTAGATAATGGCAGAATGGTTAGAATTCCAATGGAAAAAGTTAAATTCATATTAGTGGCCAAAACACTTATTGAGTTTTTTGGGTATAAAATTATTTGACTTGAGTTGAACGTTTATTCAGCGGCATCAATTAACTTAAAACAAAACCCTGAAATAGTCTTAAGCCTGGATAAAACTATGTACCGATTTTCGTCGGGCCACCTCAATAAAGTCATAAGTAATAAGCCAAAATGGCATTATTACTCAATTAATTCTGGAATAAGTCTATATGGGCTTATTACCAATGCAGTGTGGCGCAATTATGTCCTTGTATTTCAAGTAGTCGATAAATTAGAGCAAAATCTTTACTTATGACTTTATTTCAATCCATGCTTTACCTTAAATAGCATTAATTCACTTAAAAAGCTTTCGTATTTTAGTATAAATGTTTTTACATTTTTAAAAACTTTTTAAGATTATTTTGGGGAAGTTTTTGTTTTGTTCTTCATTAAATCTAAAATATAATAAATATTAAATAATTTCATTAAGCAAATATTCTACATATATGTATAATGAAAAAATATGTTTGTGTAATATTTAACGTTAGTTTAGCAATAAGAAACTATTGAAAAGTGATCAAAGAAGTGGAAAAAAGTTTAGCTTTATTTTCTAGCCTAAAATGTACCTTTTTAGCTTATTTTAGCTTTTTTTCAAACGTGATTTAGCTTAATATTAATTTCTGGTCACCAGTGTGACCAGAAGCTTTTTACAAAAAGCGGGACAAGATCGTTCAAAAAGCGGGATTTTGACGAAAATACGGCCAAAACCGGGATTTTTAAATAAACAACTATTTGAAAGCGGGATGTGTAATACGCACATAAAAAGTTTCGTATGTACTTAGGAAACACAGTTTTTAACTCAAAAGAATCGATTCCCCAATATTTGCTTTTAAAAAACTATATTTTTCTTTGATTTTAACATTAAAACAGCACAAAAGCTTTTTCTTCGGCATTTTGCTTTAAAGTATAGTTTTTTATGTAAAAAGACAAAACAATGTACAAAAACTTAAGGCGAATGACAGCAAGTGGCCTTTTTAGTCCATATTATCATCAACTGACTACACCAATGTGTCAAACTCTTTATAAAAAAATAAGCAAGAACTTTTTATTTTATTATTGACAGTTTGGTGAATGTCAGTTGTTATTCTCCTAATAAGCCCTCTTGGTAATAAATTCCTAAAGCAGCAGAATGTCTGCACATATAAAGCACTGTAACAAAAGGATCTTTGATTGTGTACGTTTGTATTTTTATTTTTTTCATTTGAGGAGCTGCCAGATCCAAAAAAAATAAACAATAACTACACTAAAAAATATTTGGAATAAATTTTTATCAGTTACATATTAATAAAAATATATTAAGAGATAAGAAATTTCAACACTCTAAAAAGCGGGATAAAGCGGGATAAAAATTCAAGGCGGGATCAACCTCAGAAAAACGGGATGTCTGGTCAGGTTAATTATACTACCCATTGACCTCAAATATCCCGTTCTAGTATTTACCCACCAGATCTCAGTTCTAAATCGAACAACAAAATACACACACAATCCAAAGAAAAACTACGATATTTTGCATTTGCACTTACGCAAGACCAATTGCATCAAACATCGAATAACGCCAATGCACAGTGGGGACTTTTGCAAAATAAATGGTAACTGGCACTTCTAAACTACTAATTGGATTTATATGAAACCTCGAAAATCCGTAGAGGAGGACTTAGGCTTTATATCAAATGTCTTGACAGCCGTCTGGCTTAAGCTGGACAGGAGTTACAGTGGCCTAAGGTGACAACATGGGACTAAAAAAAAATTCTGAGGCTTGTAACTTTTAAAAAAATTATCCGATTCTTATGATATAACGCGTTTTGATCTAAACTTAACATTTTTAAGAAATAATGTCCTCAGATGTGTTTTCTTATCTCTCATAACTTAAAAGACATTTGAGTTTTAACAAAAAAAAATTTTTTTTGCCTTGACTTTCTTTTTAGTATTTCACCTACAACTTTTTAGTCTATTGTTGGATTTTAAATTAAAAGACAGCATTGAATTTCCGATAAAATTTTAAATCAAATTAAGTAAAAAACTTATTAATATCTTCAGTTTTCAAATCGGGAAAAGGCAAAGAATTCAAAATTTTAAAATTTTCCTGAAAAAGGCACGTTTTTTTAAGAAAAAGTATCTTCATTATTTTCAATTTTGTGAAAAACTTTGTTTAACACATGCACTTTTAAACCACATGGCGCTAAGAACAATCTATTCAGAATATGCTAAGAGCCAATTATTTTGTATTTTGGGCATGCACCCTACATTCAGCAGTGTCCGAAAATTGCAAATTTTAAAAATATATTTTATGCTTATGCGCTTATAAAAAGTTGTGACAGTCGATTTTGAAAATTTCAGCTATAGAATTTAATTGTTAGGATAGTTTGAAACATGCTAAATTTAAATTTTTGACAGCTTTTTCATTAATGCGCACATACGCGGAAATTTTCTGAAAAAAGTCAAAATTTTGGAAAAATTTTGTTTTGTAAAATAAAAAATATATATTAAAATAATTTTCTTTTCTTTTGTTGGCCTTTTTTACTTCTATATGAGTTTTTCTACTTCACTTGAAAAAATTATTCCAATATAATTAACTCATCTCGAGATATTCCGATTGTAGGGTGCAATTCAAAAAATATATAGAATGCGCTTAACTTTTTTCCCTTTATTCACACATCAGCTGTTTAAAACTTTTATGAATTCTGAAATTCAACCTAAGTAGAAAAACCAAAATAAATTTGGAATGTTATACAAAAAGTCTATGTATATTTTTCGCAATAAAAAATATTTATTGTAATTATACCATATGTTTTTCCATGTAAGTGTACCCAGCAAAAAATTACACATTACCATCAGAACTACTTGCCATATAATGACTTACTTTTCTGATTGCCAAATTTCATTACTCACTTACAAATCGCATTACCTAAAATTTAAAAAAAATTATGTACAAGAATAATTTTTTTAGACTAAATAGATTACGTGAACAAGTTGCCAAATAAAAAAAAGTAGATACTTCTCAAGAATCGATTATTTTCGTCTCACGCCTTGTTAAAATCATTAAGTTGGTAATCCAGTAAGGAACAGCTTCCACCAAAAATGCTTAATTCCAAATACGATTACCTTTTTTGAAATTTTTTGCTGGGTAGTTAATGCTAATAACATGTAAGCATTTAACGAATAACAACACACATTTTTAATGGATTAAAAAAAGGTTTTCGCGCATTATTTTACAGCGGGATCGGGAGGTGCTACCTGACTATGCTACTACTTAAAATAAATAACACTTCACAGTACCAGGTAATTACACAAAATTATGCTTATAAAGTATGCTGTATTGTATAAAAAGGCAGGGTTCTTTTATAAGAATAATCACTCTATATTGAACTGTTATGGAGATTAGTATTAGTCTGTAAACTTTTATGGGAATACGTTCCTGTTAGATTGGTATGAAACAATTGGGAAGGCCTAATAAATTATACGAGGAACTTCAACCAAGAAGCCAGAAGAGACAGCAAGAGGATCTAATTGAAAATCAATCTTTTGGCCTTATAAAAGATGCCTTTATAAGGAAATTGGCCAAATTGTAGATGCTCTTCCAAAAATCTGTGTGAAGATAAATATGCCGAGTTAAATATGTTTCGACGTAAAGACTTGCGTTACAACATATTTAGGTGTGAAGATAAATATGCTATGACGTAACGACATGGGAGTTAATTAACTAGTTATATGAAAGAAAAACACATTTAAACAGGGTTTCGCTCATTTTTATATTGCATTCTGTCGGAATGTAATTATATTTAATATACCTACAATTCTGAAAGTAGATTTCTGAAACGTTTTAGAAAAAGTCGCCTTCGGTCATAAGAATGACCTCTGAGGGATTTTGGCCGAACCGGCCAAATGAAGGGTTGGCATGTAATGTCACCTATTGGGTGACATGACCAGGACACAAGCTACAAAAAGTAATAATTACAATTCCTGAATTGAGTTTGTGAAAAAAGTTACAGCTCATATAAAGTCGCTTTTGGTTCAAAAACCCTCTGAGGCATTTTGGCCAAGGTAGCCAAATGAAGGGTTGGCATGCAATGCCACCTAATGGAGAGTAACTACTAGGACACTAGGTACAAAACGTAATAATTAGAATTCCTGAATTGACTTTGTGAAAAAAGTTACTGTTTATTTAAAGTCGCTTTTGGTCCAAAAACCCTCTGAGGCATTTTGGCCAAATGAAGGGTTGGCATGCAATGCCACTTAATGGAGAGTAACTACTAGGACACTAGCTACAAAACGTGATAATTAGAACGTCTGAATTAAGTTTGTGAAAAAAGTTACAGCTAATATAAAGTCGTTTTTGGTCAAAAAATCCTCTGAGGGATTTTGGCCAAAGTGGCCAAATGAAGGGTTGGCATGTAATGCCACCTAATTGAGAGTAACTACTAGGACACTACCTACAAAACGTTGTAATTAGACTTCCTGAATTGAGTTTGTGAAAAAAATTACAGCTTATATAGTGTCGCCTTTGGCCCAAAAATCCTCTGATGGAGGACGAACGTATGTAAAAAGTTGGTCTCACGTACCTTCTACCCTCAAGGGTTATATTTTTATTTATATTAAAATATCCTTCCACAGGGCTATTAGCGATACCTGTTGCTGTTGAATCAATTAGAAATCCCATTATATTTGACCAAAAGGCAGCGTAAGGCACATATTTCTTTAAAACCAGGTTAAAAAATTTTTCTTTTTGTAATAAATTGGCAACAGAAACATTTTGAAATTCTTCATTGGGATTGAAGCAGTCAATAATAGTTACAGCTTTTTTGTGGAAAGGGCTATTTTGATACTGTGGAGCACTCTCCAGTAGATTAGTAATGGTGGCCTGTTTTGGGAATTAAAAACCGGGAAAAATCAAAAAGGGTGGCAACCCTGTTACAAATGGGGGGGTTTTGGGGATTTTCATGCTGAAATTTTCTTGGCTATGTGTGTGTGTGTGACTTTGATTCTTTGTTTATGTGTATGTATGTATACTTGAGTGTACAACTTTTCTTGTTATTGTAGAGAACCGTTGTGCTTACAGTGTATTGATGTATGTATATGTGTGTGTGTGTGTTTATGAGTATGTGTTTTTGTATTTACTTGTGTATTTACTGGTGTCCGATACTTTTGTTGTAGTGGCAGACAATCATTATACCCAGTAGGAAATGTTGATGGTGAAAATGTGCTGACTAGCTTTTGACTAGGTTGTCATCAGTACTACTATATAATTATACCCCATACAATACTTTGTACTATAGACATTTAGCATGTGCTTGTCATTGAAAATATACTAGTCACACTAAAACAGTTGATTAGGTAGTGACCACGTAGTTGTTATGGGGTCATGAGACATACCAACCAGACAGTTAGTTACTGGTACATTTCTATAATTTACGTACATACAAATGTATGTATATTGACAAGTTATTGTCAATTCCACCTCTCTCCTTCTTTTATACTGGCGGATAGTAGAAAACTTATTATACCAAAGTTATAACTAGAATTTTAGTGTTGACACAAAGACACCTGCTCCCAGTCCGACTGTAGGGTAGTGACAAGGGATCTGTGTATTTGTGTGCATGTAGTGATCGTTATTTGATAGACTTTGAGTTGCTGTTTTGAGTTATCGTTGGTATGCTTATGTAGGGTTATTGTATGTATGCATTTATGTTTGCGATCTCTGGGGAAATAATCTAATAGCTGCAGAGAGTGGCAACCCTGTTGTGAATGGAAGTGGATAGGGAATGTATTTGGTAATGTATGTATATGTTGTTGTATTAATGTATGTGATCATATCTTTTTTTACTTTGGAGAATATCATTGCTTGTGTGTATTGTTTGGCCTTCGAGAGTTTTTCATACATATTTACAAATGAATGTGTGTATGTTTTCTAGGCTATTGACGTTGCTATTCTTATGGAGATAGAAAATATTGTGTTATTTTTTTTTTTAATACATGATTTTTATTTATTGTATCTTCATATACATATGAACTAACAATAAGTATTCAAATCTTAAATATAAAAATATAATTAGGCCCGACCAGTGTCGGACATAAGCTTAGTAATAGTTATATATAATACATAAGTTGTGATAATCAAAAGGAAAAAAAATATAAAAAAATAAAAGTATTTTCAGGAAGTCCCATCTGGAGTGCTGTGAATAAGAGCCATTGTATCCCTCTTTTTTAGGCGGATGTGTCCAGTAAAGTTCAAAATATTACGGGCAAGCGGATTAGGATGTGACTCGAGTTTTGTTAAATATTTGCCAGCGTTTTTTGCAATTTCTTCAGTCACTAGTGGCATATTTAAGTCACGATGTATATTTAAATTTTTTATATACCATGGAGCCGATGTTATTAACCGTAAAATTTTGTTTTGCCTTCGTTGAATTCTCTCGACATTAGAAGCTGAAGCAAAACCCCAAAGCTGAATTCCGTAGCACCATATTGGTTTTAAGAGCGACTTCTATATTAAAAGTTTACAATCTAGGGTGAGGGTTGAATTTCTACCAACCAGACAATGTATCTGAGTTAGTTTGAGTTTCATTTGCGTTAGCTTAGAGTCAATGTGGTATTTCCATGTGAGCCTTCGATCAAGATGTATACCAAGGTATTTCACATGTAAGTTTTGACGAACAATTTGATTATTAATTGTAACGGGGGAACAAGTGTCTTTTCTTAAGGTAAATGTTACCTGAGCACATTTCTGTTCGTTTACCTTTATTCTCCACATGTTTAACCATAGTTCTAGCTGAGTAATATGTTGCTGAAGATATCGGGAAGCCTCGTGAGGGTTTTCGTGCATACTAAGGCAGGCTGTATCATCGGCAAACGTAGATGTATGGATATTGCTGCTCAAAGGCATATCACAAGTATAAATCAAATATAAAACTGGCCCCAGTATACTCCCCTGTGGCACACCGGATGAGATTATTTCAGGCGTACTCATAAAGTCTCCTTCCACAACAGTGAACTTCCGGGCAATAATGTAACTTTCCAGCAGATTTAGAATGTTTATTGGTAGGTAAGTCTTTAATTTTAAAATTAGGCCTTCATGCCACACTTTATCAAATGCCTGAGAAACGTCAATGAACAGCGCAGAGCAATACTTTTTTTCTTCAAAAGTTTTTCTTATAAATTGAACCAATCTATGAGTTTGTTCAATGCTGCTATGCTGACTTCTAAATCCAAATTGATGATCCGGTATGCACTCATTATCAGTTAGAATTGGGGACAATTTTATCATGAGTAACTTTTCAAAGAGCTTTGACATTGTTGACAGTAAACTTATTGGCCTATATGACTCAGCTTTGGTAAGATCTTTGCCCGGCTTTGGAATCATTTTAACCCCAGTCGTAAAATAGCGTTAAAAATTAATAACAGGATTCTAATAGCTATACGAGGCAACTTCATCAACATCTGGTTACTAATTCCATCAATACCCAAAGCTTTTTTCGGGTTGAGTTCTGCAATTATTTTTTGTACATCACGCGTCTTAAATTTTATTGGTCGAGGGGGTAGCGCAACTACATTTGGCAAATCAACAGCACCAGAACACGTGTTTGGGGTGAACACGGATTTTAAATGCTCACCAAATATTTTACCTTTTTCAGTATCGCTTCTTGCCCAACCTCCTGTAGATGTGCGCAGAGGTGGTTTAAACTCAACTGGTGTTTTAAGCTTTCTAGCAGCGCACCACAAAGAGTAATTAGATGCTGGTGTGACATCAAGACCTTCCAAATAATTTTTAAGAGATGCAGTTTTTTCAAATGCAAGCAACTCTTGGAGGCATTTAGTACACTCTTTAAATCTGATTTTAAGTTGGGGTGATCTGTGCTGTTGCCATTCTCTTCTAGCTCTTCTTTTTTCACTTACGAGACGTTCAATATCCGTAGAATAAATTATATTTAACCTAATCTGCAGATGGGCGGTAGTGGCATGTTCAGCAGCCTGTTTAATATTTTCATTAAGGTTGGCAATGTTAGATTCAATATCATCACGTGTTCTTAGCGTAATATTTTCCGTGCAATGACTACTACGATATTTTTTAAATCGCAGCCAATTAACACGATTTATCAAATTCGCATATGGGTGAGGTAAATCACTTCCTAATGGGCTACAAATTGTAACGATCATGGGAGAGTGATCGGACGAGAGATCTAGAGAAGCTTCAGTTTGAATTAAATCTCTAGAGATATTTTTCATAACGCCAAAATCTATTACATCCGGAATTTTATGTATGTCAGTAGGCCAATAAGTTGGCTCCCCACTCGAAATGACATCCAAGCCCATTTTGGAAATTGTATTGAACAACGCTCGACCTCTGGGTGTAATAAGACGCGAACCCCAGAACGTGTGTTTAGCATTATAGTCGCCAGCTGCTACGAAACAAGGGCCCAGAGATTTGTAAAAATCCTCGTATTGATCCTCAGTAATTGCGAATCTAGGAGGAGAGTAAATTGATGATATGACAAAATTAGTGCAAAAATTTTCGACACAAATATTCGTTGCTTGTAAATGTTCTTCACAAATGTTTTCAATAAAATAATGCTTGAGTCTTGACTTTATTAAAATTGCTGATCCACCGTACGCTCTTCCTCTCGGGTCCTTTGAATCATATAAGGTGTAGCCATAAATTTTAAAAAGGCTTCTCGAAGTCAAATGAGTCTCAGAGACCAACATTATGTCAATATTTTTTTTCGTGAGGAAGTGCTCAAGTTCATTTTTATGTTGGCGAATGCCGTTTGCGTTCCAGAAACATATTTTTAACGTGTTCATGGTTTGTGAACTAAAGCTTGAAGCAATGTATTCTGCATTCGCAGCATTTCTTGCATCATGCTAGTCATATTTGTTGTAAAATTATTTATAGTTTGCACCAGATTATCAATAGTAGCTTCAAGGCGATTGAAATTAAAGTTCGAGTTTGTATTTGTTGAATTATTTGGTGGTGAAACATTTTGTGTATGAGTAGAATTTGTCTTAGCAGCATCGGCATACGATACACGGGAACTAACTGGTTGGCTCACTTGCGCAATAGTGGCTGATAAAGCGTTTGCTGATTGGGCTGGGGCCAATTTAGGTGTTTGCCTCATAGTCTGTTTGACGAAAGAGTACACAGGACAACCTCTGTAGTTAGCGGTGTGATTACCTCCACAATTACTACATTTTTTGTCACTTTGATCTTTTGGTTTATTGCAACTAGCAGTGCCGTGTAATTCGCCGCACACAACACAAACAGTAGGTAATTTGCAGTAAGTCTTAGTATGTCCATATTCTTGACAATTATGGCACTGTACGGGTCCTGAACGCTTGTGTGGTTCTTCAACGGTTATTTTTCGATATAAGAGATATCTTAAATTATATATTGGATGGGTCTCATTTTTTTTCAATTTTATATCATTCGGCTCAAGTTCAACGCGAAATAGAGGTTGAGAGATCTTTTCCCTATTTATTATGTTAGATACATTTTTTACTTTAAAACCCTGGAGGACGAGACCATCTTTTACTTCTTCAGGAGCAACATAGGAATCTATGCCCTTCAACACAATCTGCAGACCTTTAGCACTCTTGAGCTGATATGTGTAGAAATTTGTTTTACTTTTTTCAAATTCAGAAACCGTTTTTCGAAAATCTTTTTCTTCATAAATTTGAATTTTCGCTTCATCAATATTACCATGTTTTATTGGAACAATGTGAAATTTATTCTCACCAATGACCGAAATTAATTTTTTAATAAGACCGTTTGAGTTTTTTTCTCTTAAATAGATTGGTGGCGCCTTGGAGGTTTTGTTCGCAGATTCAGCGGGTTTGTCATTGTCATCTTGCAATATTTTAAAACGGTTTTGCCGATTAGTAGAGGATGCGCTGTTATCCCTAGACATCTTTGGAGCAGATGCAATTTTAGTAGAATTTGGGCTTCGCCTGCGCTTTAAAATTGTAATGTATCTGTCCATTCCGACTTGGACCTTGGGTTTTGGGCTACTCTTATTTTCAGTGACAACTTAGTTAAGTGATGACCCCGAGCCCAAGGCGGGTGATATCGCTGAGTTAAATGTGGAAGTACTAGGCAATATTGTCAACGATTCACTAGTTGGCATTGGACAAAGCGAAGTTGATCGCTGACGAAACTGTGGTTTTGCCGTTAGAAAAAGTCTATTATCAGATTTTTTATTTTTATTAAGAGCTTCAGAACTCACAGCAAGTCTATTATCAGATATTTTATTTTTATTGTTATCATTATGAGCGAGTTCTCGTGGTACCTTCATAGCGAACAGTCGAATAGCGGAATTTTACTTACTTACCAAACAAACAAAAATTACATATACAAAAAAAAAAATATTAGTAGTACATATTATTCGTAATAGGTACATACATACTGTCTTTAATAAATAAGCTTTCTGCTTTGCTAATATTTTTTACATTGTAAAAATAACAAAAACAAAAAAACCGCAAAAAAAACTTAAACAAGTGATATTGAGGAATACCTCAAAGTCAAACAAACAATCATAAATAACAAAAACAAAAAATACCGAAAATAAAAAAAAAACATAAACGAATAACCCTTGAGGAATTCTTTGTATGAATTCCTCAAATACAGAAAAACTTGAAGTGAGTTCTAACGGCAGAAATGCTTATTTTACTGTGAGTTCTGAAACTCTGAATGAAAAAAATATAAAAAATAAATCTGATGAAAATCTTTTGTTAACGGCAACGCCAATTTTTCGTCAGCGATCAACTTCGCTTTGTCCAATGCCAAATAGTAATGATGCATTAACATTACAGTTGCCCAGTACTTCTTCATTTAAGTCAGTAATATCATCCCCTTCAGGCTCGTGTTTATCACTTAACAAAGTTATCACTACAGATAACAGCGGCTCGAAACTCAAGGTACAAGTTGGAATGGACAGATACATTACAATTTTAAAACGCGGGCGAAGCCCGAATTCTTCAAAAATCTCATCTGCTCCAAAAGTGTCTAGGGATAACAGCGCAGCATGAACTAATCGCCAAAACCGCTTTAAAATTTTTCAAGATGACAACGACAAACCCGAGGTATCCTCGAACAAAACATCCAAGCCGCCACCAATCTATTTGAGACAAAAAAATTCAAATGCCCTTATTAAAAAATTAATTTCGGTCATTGGTGAGAATAAATTTCACATTGTTCCAATAAAACGTGGCAATATCGATGAAACGAAAATTCAAATCTATGACGAAACTGATTTCCGCAAAATGGTTGCTGAATTTGAAAAAAGTAAAACAAGCTTCTACACATACCAGCTTAAGAGCGCTAAAGGCATGCAGATCGTATTGAAGGGCATAGATTCTTATGTTGCCCCCGAAGAAATAAAAGATGCACTCGTCCTCCAGGGCTTTAATGTAAAAAATGTATCGAACATAATAAATAGGGAAAAGATCCCTCAACCTCTATTTCGCGTTGAACTTGAGCCAAATGATATAAAATTGAAAAAGAGTGAGACCCATCCAATATATAATTTAAGATATCTCTTATATCGAAAAATAACCGTTGAAGAACCACACAAGCGTTCAGGACCCGCACAGTGCCATAATTGTCAAGAATATGGCCATACTAAAACTTACTGCAAATTACCTACTGTTTGTGTCGTGTGCGGCGAGTTGCACGGCACTGCTAGTTGCAATAAACCGAAAGATCAAAGTAACAAAAAATGCAGTAATTGTGGAGAAAATCACACTGCTAACTACAGAGGTTGTCGTGTGTACTCTTTGGTAAAGAAGACTATGGTGCAAAAACCTAAATTAGCTCCAGCTCAATCAGCAAACGTTTACTCTGCCACTTTTCAGCAAATGAGCCAACCAGTTACTTCCCGTGTATCGTATGCAGATGCTGCTAAGGGTAGTTCTATTCCGACACAAAATGTTTCACCGCAAAATAATTCTACAAATACACACTCAAACTTTAATTATAATCGCCTTGAAGCCACTATTGAAAATCTTGTGCAAACTATAAACAATTTTACAACAAATATGACTACCATGATGCAAGAAATGTTGCGAATGCAGAATACTCTGCTTCAAGCAATAATTAATAAGCCATGAACACGTTAACAATATGTTTCTGGAACGCAAACGGCATTCGCCAACATAAAATTAACTTGAGCACTTCCTCACGGAAAAAAATATTGATATAATGTTAGTATCTGAGACTCATTTGACTTCGAGAAGTCTTTTTAAAATTTATGGCTACAATATATATGATACAAAGGACCCTAGAGGAAGGGCTTGCGGTGGATCAGCAATTCTAATAAAGTCAAGACTCAAGCACTATGTTCTTGATAACATTTGTGAAGAATACCTACAAGCAACAAATATTGGCATTGAAAGTTTTTGTTCAAATTTCGTTATATCATCAATTTACTCCCCTCCCAGATTTTCAATCACTGAGAATCAATATGAGGATTTCTACAAATCTCTTGGACCTTGTTTTGTAGCAGCTGGAGACTACAATGCGAAACATACGTTCTGGGGTTCGCGCCTTGTTACACCCAGAGGTCGAGCATTGTTCAACACTATTTCAAAAATGGGCTTGGATGTCATTTCGAGTGGGAAGCCCACTTATTGGCCTACTGACATACAAAAAATTCCGGACGTTATAGATTTTGGCGTCATAAAAAATATCTCTAGGGATTTAATTCAAGTTCAAGCTTCTCTTGATCTCTCGTCCGATCACTCCCCGACGATCATCACAATTTGTAGCCCATTAAGAAGTAACTTACCTGACCCATATGTGAAGATGATCAATCGTGTAAATTGGCTGGGGTTCAAAAAATATCTCAGCAGTCATTGTACGGAAAACATTACGCTTAGAACACCCGATGATATTGAATCGAACATTGCCAATCTCAGCGAGAATATTAAACAGGCTGCTGAACATGCCACTATCTCCCATCCGCAGATTGGGTTTAATAAAATTTATTCTACAGACATTGAACGTCTCGTACGTGAAAAAAGAAGGGCTAGAAGGGAATGGCAACAGCACAGATCACCACAAAATAAAATCAGATTTAAAGAGTGCACTAAACGACTCCAAGAGTTGCTTGCATCTGAAAAAATTGCATCTCTTAAAAATTATCTGGAGGGTCTTGATGTTACACCGGCGTCTAATTACTCCTTGTGGCGCGCTGCCAGAAAGCTTAAAACACCCGTTGAGTATAAGCCACCTCTACGCACATCTACCGGAGGTTGGGCAAGAAGCGATACTGAAAAAGGTAAAATATTTGCTGAGCACTTAAAATCCGTTTTTACGCCAAATATATGTACTGGTGTTGCTGATTTGCCGAATATAGTCGCTCTACCCCCTCAACACACAAAGTTTAAGACGCGTGATTTACAAAAATTAATTGCCGAACTCAACCCGAAGAAAGCTCCGGGTATTGATGGAATTAGTAATCAGATGCTGATGAACTTGCCTCGTATTGCAATGAGAAACCTGTTATTCATATTTAATGCTATTTTACGACTGGAGTATTATCCACACAACTGGAAACTTGCCAAGGTTAAAATGATTCCAAAGCCTGGCAAAGATATAACAAAGGCTGAGTCATATAGGCCAATAAGTCTACTATCTACAATGTCAAAGCTTTTCGAAAAACTGCTCAAAACAAAATTGTCCCCAATTCTAATTAGTATTGGGTGCATACCAGACCATCAATTTGGTTTTAGAAGTCAGCATAGCACCATTGAACAAACTCACAGATTAGTTCAATTTATAAGAAGAACTTTTGAGGGAAAAAAGTATTGTTCTGCGCTGTTTATTGACGTTTCCCAGGCATTTGATAAAGTGTGGCATGAAGGCCTTATTTTAAAATTGAAGACTTACTTACCAATAAACATTTTAAATCTTTTGGAAAGTTACATTATTTCCCGTAAGTTCACTGTTGCGGAAGGAGAATTTACAAGTAGGCCTGAAACAATTTCATCTGGTGTGCCACAGGGGAGTATACTGGGACCAGTTTTATATTTAATTTATACTTGTGATATGCCTGTGAGCAGTAGTATCCATAATTCCACATTTGCCGACGATACAGCCTGCCTTAGTATGCATGAAAACCCTGATGAGGCATCCCGCAAACTCCAGGAACACATTAGCCAGATGGAGCTTTGGTTAAACTTATGGAGAATCAAGGTAAATGAACAAAAGTGTGTTCAAGTAACATTTACTTTACGAAGAGATACTTGTTCCCCCATTCGGATTAACAATCAAGTTGTTTCTCAACATTCACATGTGAAATATCTTGGTATACACCTTGATCGACGACTTACATGGAAACACCACATTGATTCTAAGTTAATTCAAATGAAACTTAAACTAACTCAGGTACATTGGCTGATTGGTCGAAATTCAACACTTAGCCTAGACTGTAAACTTTTAATATACAAGTCGCTTTTAAAGCCAATATGGTGCTACGGAATTCAACTATGGGGCACTGCTTCAGCTTCAAATGTAGAGAAAATTCAACGCAGGCAAAATAAAATTTTACGCATGATAACATCGGCTCCATGGTACATCAAAAATTCAAATATACATCGTGATTTGAATATGCCACTAGTGACTGAAGAAATTGCAAAATACGCTGGCAAATATTTAACAAAACTCGAGTCACATCCTAATCCGCTTGCCCGTAATATTTTGAACTTTACTGGACACATCCGCCTAAAAAAGAGGGACACAATGGCTCTTATTCACAGCACTCCAGATGGGACTTCTTGAAAATACTTTTATTTTTTTTTTCCTTTTGATTATCACTACTTACATATGTATTATATATAACTACTACATAGTTAAATTTAGAATTGGTTTAACAAACGAATTTTGTATGGCAAAACCAGTTTTAACGCATACTTTAACAATCGTTTTTGCATAAATAAATATGCCCTTCTTTGGAAATAGGATTTTTGTACAGAATAAGCTGTTAATGCTGTTAACCGTACTATTTATCGAAGAGTATCTGTAATTATTTGTAATTTGCTTTTATTTCCTGTTTTTTACTTTTATGAATTGTTGTAGAATTAAATTTTTATCGTCGCGTTCTACTTTTTCCAAATAAAGGCATCTAAGTCTCAGAATCCATGTGATATATCCATCACCTTATTATTGCACCATCGCATTAATAAAGTGAATAACGACACTCATCAAGGAATGTGTACATACAAATTAAGTTGCCATAACAAAATCTAAAAATCCCCGGAATTCCCGACCAAATTTCCCAGGATTTCTTTCCCGGAAAATGTGCGGGATCCCGGGAAATTTTTCCAGGGAAATCCCGTATGAAAAACACTAATACATACATACATACATACATACATACATATAGGCAAAGTTAAAGATGCAAATAAACATGAAGCAAAATTACAACGACGTCAACTCAAAATTATTTTAAGTATGGGTGTAGTTAATTTTTAAGATTTGGTGATTTACACATGGTTTAAATAAAAAAACGTTTTTTAAGCTAAAATTCTATTATGAATACAATTTTAGTGAATTTTGGTTAAACAACATTCAAAATGCTGTTTAACATTTTTATGAATACGGCGGTAAGCATTTACCAAGAGACAATGCAAATGTTATTATAATGTTTAAGCAAGATGAGAAAAATATTAAGCTCGTCTATAGGGATTATGTTGTTAGTAATATGAATTTTGAAAAGTTTCAAGAAATTTTTATAGTGTTGGAAGGATAAATATGGATTTTTGATGATAAATTAAATGATGTTCGTTATAGAAAGCAATTTCACTATTTTATAAATATATAAATTACTGCTCATAAGAGATTGACTTTAGTTATTTCATCTGACCTGAAACTTTATTCATATAAATGTTATAAATGACTAACTACTTGTAAACTGATAACTCAATCTGAATCAGATAACCTGATCTGAAAACCAGACCAGCTCCTGATAAGCTCATCTGAAAACCAGACCAGCTCCTGATAGGCTGATCTGAAAACCAGACCAGGTCCTGATAAGCTGATCTGAAAACCAGACCAGGTCCTGATAAGCTGATCTGAAAACCAGACCAGGTCCTGATAAGCTGATCTGAAAACCAGACCAGCTCCTTATAAGCTGATCTGAAAACCAGACCAGGTCCTGATAAGCTGATCTGAAAACCAGACCAGGTCCTGATAAGCTGATCTGAAAACCAGACCAGCTCCTGATAAGCTGATCTGAAAATCAGATCAGGTCCTGATAAGCTGATCTGAAAACCAGACCAGCTCCTGATAAGCTGATCTGAAAACCAGACCAGCTCCCGATAAGATGATCTGATAGCTGATAGCTGACCTAATAGCTGATACCTGATCTAATAGCTGATACCTCTTATTTGATATTCCCCCTTATTGTGAATGGCGTCGTCGACGTCACATCAAGACGACAGTAAATATTGTCACTTGTCTACTCTTTATCGGCAACAATTAAATCTTATTGACAATCTCTTACTAATCTCTAAGGCTTTGTAAATTAATGTAGCATGTTAATAGTAGTCCATTCTTGTAGACAAAGAGTAGACAAGTGACAATTTTTACTGTCGTCTAGATGTGGCGTCGACGATGCCATTCGCAATAAGGGGAATTATTAAACATGGATGAGAAAATTTTAATTTAATAACAGTTGTTGACAAGAAAATATCTAATGAAATTTAATGGAATTTCATAATATTGTGAAATTCAATTCCTCTTGTGTAAAACCTCTCAAAGATAACAAGACTGTGCATGTTTAAGCGATATGAAAACAAAAAAGAAAAATTTTTGATCTAGCGAAGTAAAGCCAATAGAGAAACAAATATGAAAATGTAGACATTTGTAGTTACAATTTATATTTAGTAAATTTAAGCTGAAATAAAAACCATTTACATATTTAATATTTTTTCAATATTTTATTTAACATTTTTCTTAAAAATCTTAGTACTAATACAAATTTAACTCTATGTATAAATAAAAACATAGATATAAAAAGAAAAAAGATCATTAATCGAATATTTGACTTTAATTTACAAATAATTTAGCTGTAGGTAAAAAGATAAAAGTTTTAAACCATTCAATTTTTACATGTTTTTGTGTGAATAAAATACTAAAATTAATAGATAAATTTATAAACAAATATACAAACAATAAATAAATTAATAAATAAAGTAATAAATTTATAAACAAATAAATAGATAATAAATACATAAATTAATTAATAAACAAATAAGTATATAATAAAATTAATAAATAATTAAAGAAATAATAAATAAATTAAAAAATAAGCAAATAAGTAAATAATGAATAATTAAAGAAAAACATTAACAAATAAATAAAATTAGTACAAAATTAAATTGTCTTTGTCATCTTACATGTAATTTAGTAGGAAGCATTCTACTCTACATCCATTGTTTCATTGTTTCGGTCTATGTAATGTCCCCAAGCGTGCGTTTTAATTTTATCTTTCATTATATTTCTTTTATCATTAGAAAAGCTAAGTGCTATTTTATGTAGTTTTTGGGTATATAGTTGATGTGTTTTAGATCTAAACAAGAACATTTCATCCGAGATAATTTTGGATTCAAATAAGCAACTTTTGTAATCATTAATGAACAACTTTTTGACCCCTTTAGATTTTTTAACAGCTTCCGAGCGAAGAGTTGACAGAGAATGCATTTTTGCTCTTAAACCAACAAACTCTGTCATTATATCCCCATTGTTTTCATCTTTCATCATTCCCAAAAACCTTCTTATTGAGTAGAGGCAAACGAAATTGGTTATCTATAGGATATTCTGACGTATCAAAATTCAAACTAATTTCATTACGGATGTCATCGTAATCATCAGTTTTAATTGAATAAATAAGTGAGTCAGTATCCATATAGTTGAGAGAAATGTTCTCTCCAAATTTAGGCTTCAGGAAGCCATAATGGAAGTCATACATTCTCCACTTGGATAACTCCAGTACTGTGAAACCAACATATATAGGTTTATCATATAGTGGTTCCATTTTTTCTAACTCTACCGCATACATGTCGTCAGAAAATTTTGTTAACTGCTTAAAATTTGGTTTCGCAATTAATGCTCTGAGCCCCAAATGATTCCTGTTGGTTGTTTCCCAAGATGAAGTAATTCTAATGTCCCTACGCTTTTCAATGTTTTCCATTGTCTTCCCGTAAACAGCATTGTTTAAAAGTTTGAAGAAATCTCTTTCAAAATTATTTTTAGCTTTTGTCCTATGAAATGTGTTTAAGTCAATATATTTTTTAAGCCAAGGGGATTGCTTAAATCTGAGTATTCTATGTATTTGTTGTATGGTGTAATTTGTTTTTGAGTGTAAGTCTGCAACTAATTTTTTGATTTTGGATCCCCCCACGGGCTTGTTTTGGGGACTAAATGGCAAATCATTATGTAGATCATGCGTTGAATCAGGATAATCTATATCCACTTCCAAAATGTACAGTATCAGAAATTTTTTTAACATCAAAATCAGTATCACATATCCACTCAAATTCACCGCAAGGAAGATATTCCGACATCGCCCAACCATACAAATTGTTGGCGTCTAAATGGACAAGAAATTCCGATGGTTTTGATGCATCAAAATCTTCCAAATACTTATTATTCGCCTTCGAATATCTTTGCGAGCATTGAACTAGTCCACCTCTTATTCCGTTTTGCATAAACATATACATTTCGGAATCAGTGAACAGTTCGAGTGAAACTTCTGTGGTTTTCAACATTGCATCCCAAGATAAGCCTGGTGCTGTATAATAGTGGCAGGGGTCCAAATCGTATATATCTTTACAAATTTTCCTAAAATTTTCAAACACGTCGGTTAAAAGAAGAACATCTGTCTTTAAATAGAGTTCAGTATAGTCAAGGAGGGCTTTACAGTTAAACTCTCTCCATATTTTTTGAACTCTTCTCTACTAGGGAGTTTAATTTCCTTAAACTTAGTCATGGAATCCATGTAAGAGTACGGAAATACACATTTTCTTCTAATCAGGTTGAAATGAGCTTCATCAACGAAACATGATCGAATAGTATTAAAATCATTGCTATCAAGATTTTTCGCTAGCGTGTCTAAGCTCGAAGCCATAAATCTAAACGAGTCTATAAATCTTATTTCGAATCAATGTTTTTCATCTAATCTGATGAAAATTGAAAGAGAAATATAACGCTCTGTGTTCTGGGGAATCACTTTTATTGTGGCATATTTTATAGTAGAAAGGTCCTTGAAAAATAGCTGGACATCATATGCAGAAAGATTATACAAGATAACCGGTATAAAATGAGGTGTTTTATAATTCAAATTACAGTCGCTATGAGCTGCCCCACGATAATTACCCGTAATATGACAATGATCTCTAACTTTATCATAATTTAATATTTTCTTACATATATGACAATTTTGTGCAGTATTTTATTGAGCTATTTCTATTGAGGTCATGAACATTTCCTTAACTTTAAGTAAATAATTTAGATAAATATCTGTACAATCTTTAACTATTTTTTTGATAAATATGTTCGCCGAATCTTCACCAAAATAATGTCTATATAAATTATGTTCTCTCTTAAAGCTACAATTAATAAAATAAGCGAATGCACACGCATGATGTTTCTGTACATTTGTAGTGCTTTTACTTACAGGATCATCAACTTTTTCCAAAATAGATTCAAAGTCTGCGTAGATTACAAATGGTACATCTAACTGTTTGTAGTAGTTTTGAAACTTGATGATAGATTCATCTTCGGGCATTCTGATGACTTTTATCCCACAAACATTTTTATGGTGATTATACACATAATCATCATGTGTATAAAATAGGCAGGTGTTGCAAATATGTATCTTATTTACGTGAGATGTTATGCTGGAACGAACGAGTCTAAGGAAAAGAGGAAATTAAAATAAGAAATAAATAAATATACCAATAAGAAGTAACTTTTTAAATAGATATGAAAACATATTTCTCTTAAATGCAAAAAATTAAACTTACTTTGATATATCCGTGATGAGCACATAGTGGAAGTTTTCATTGGACTGGAGCAATAACAGATTAATATGAACATGTTTTTCTCCTTTTGTTATGTAGTATGGTCCTATAAGCGATGTTCCATTGTGACCAAACACGTTAATGCTCATATTATTTTGACGTTCGAATTGTTTAATCTGCTTCAATGGGAGTGGAAACTCTAGGCCTTCAAAATTTAATACAACTGCCCCTATATTAATATTCTCAGCAGAAATGTTTGCAATATTGTAATTTCTACAGTTTTTCTGTTGTCTTCGATCTAAAGTACTATTTGTGTACAAAGCCGCAATGATACACCATTGAAAGCAATAAACATAATTGTTTTCGACATTTATGCATGCATGTTTTGCTGCAATATTTTTTGGGAGAGGGAAAACGATCGATCCTCTTATTATGGACGCCTTGTTTATATTAACTTCAAGGGAATTTATTGAAATCAAGGTCCATCCGCTATCCCTCTCTTGAAATTCTGCCATTTTAGCTCTTAGCTCCTCGGTCTGTTTCTTGTACATATCCTCTATGTCATCAGACAATGTCACCAACATCATTTTCGAAATATGTACAAGTTGGGAAACATTCATCTCATCATTCACCGTCTTCATATAATCGCATGTGAGCTCCATATTAAATTTAAATGTAGTATGTATCCTACTACATTCAATTAGCTGTTGTAGTATAGAGCTCTTGTCAGATTTCAGAAACTGCTCCGGAAACATAACACCCTCATTTTTGTTGAGGAGGATATATGTCTCGATCCTCCCTATGAAGTTGCTTGCTCTTTTAGTGAGAAGATCTCCAATCTGTTCTAGGTGACAACTGTTTTTATGTTTTGTGGTTCTGACATGAGTCATGTAACCATTTGATGGGACCATCTCATCACAATCCTCACAATATTTTTTTTTTTAAGAACAAGCTTACTAGTTCCATATGAGTGCGTTTCCATATGCTCATTTAGTTTTGTTTGAGTCATAAAGACTTTATTGCAGATTCCACAACTTTTAGTATTCATTTTATATATTTTTGTTTATTAATTAATATAATTATTTTATTTATAAATAATTTATTTAATTATTTTATTTATAAACAATTTATTTTAGTTATAAACAATTTATTTAATTATTTTTTATACACTATAAACTTGTTTAACAAACAGTAATTAGTTCTTGAATTTTTATAGTTTTTGGATTTTAAACACTTTAGAAATGACACTTTAGACTGATGACAATCTACATTATTTCTTCTACTTATATACTTTATATGAAAATCTCGTAGTAGTCATCAAAATCTAATTTATTACGACATATGATGAAATTCATACACACACACATACACACACATACACATTTCCACAATTCACTGTTTGTATTGTACGATATATGATGAAATTCATATACACCGCAACACCCAGAACAAAATCTCTAGCATCAGTTTATAATAAAAAGGTATGAGAAAATTTTTTTTTGTATTTTTCCAAAAGCTACTTCCTATAATCACTAAATTAAAGTGTAATATACTGAAATAAAAATATCATCACCCCTATTCAAAAGCTCTCCTTATCAACCTGATTTTATTCAAAACATTTAACATCTGAAATTCACTTGTACATATAAAATCTATGCCAACACAATATTACAGTTATATTTTTACATATAGAAATAACAAAAACAAAAAAATACCGTAAACAAAAAAACATACAAATTACTCTTGAGGAATACTTTATATGAGTACCCCAAAGGAAAAAAATAGTGAAGTGAGTTCTAACGGCAGAAATGCCTATTTTACTGTGAGTTTTGATGCTCATAATGATTTTTTTTTTTTTTTTTTTTTTGCATGAATTTTTATTTATTGTATCTTCATATATGAACTAACAATAAGTATTCAAATCTTAAATCTAAAAAATATAATTAGGCCCGACCAATGTCGGACATAAGCTTAGTACAGTATTTTTCGGTTAATTGACCCTACGGTTAATTGGTTTCCACGCTTAATTGAACCACATGATCGGTCAAAAAAATATTGTATACGAAAACACATGTAAATTTCCTCGGATAATTGAACCCGGTTTATTGATTTTCCCGCTTAATTGTTTTAAATTTCATGTCATCAAAAATAAATCTCCTCTTACTTTTACCCGGTTAATTGCATTATTATTGAAAAATAGTCTAGCATTTTTGCACATACATATTTGACATCATTTGTGAAAAACACTAGGTGGCATCTCTACTAATTGAAATACAGTATTTACCGCTTATATGCATGCCGGTTATAAGCATTTATCGTTTATATGCAGCCGAACTTGAACAATATTTCTTTTGTATATAAAATACACGCAATATTTTTTAATATATGCATTTCGCTTATATGCATTTCTCGCTTTTATTCACCAAAATTATATAGGATTTTGAGAAATTGTATGTAAAAAATTCTCATATATGCACTGTTTAAATTTTTCATCATAAATAAACAAAAATAACGAACTTTTTCGAAAAAAAAATCATTTTCAGCTAAGAGCATTTACAAAAAATTAAATGAATTGCATTCAAATATTCAACTTTTAACTTTAAATTATATATTTTTTAAATTATTAATTAAAAACCGACTGTATTTAAGGTGAAATATAATTTTAAAGTCAAAGCACTGATCTCAACAAAAATATAAGATGTATATGTATATATTCATAGGCATTTATTTCAATGAAATTGAATTTACAAAACCCATACTGTGAACTCTTATTTTAAGTTATTTTTGTTTCAAATTGATTGATGTCAATAAAAATGTTTAAAAACACAAAACAAAGTAGCAATGCGCATGCATATTCTGTTTTTACAATTACATTTCTGAAATTCTGGTGCAAGTACTACTAAATACATATATAACATCTTTTTTATATAAGCACCACCGATGCAACTAAACGAGTTTTTCTACATGCATTGCAAATGCATATAACCGAGTTTTGGTAAATGCATATCCCGCTTATAAGCACTAAATGTCGAGCAAATTACGAAGTGCATATAAGCGGTAAATACTGTAATAATAAATACCTGCGTATACACATACATATGCATATGTACATTTTTTTCTGTTACTTGCATTTTTTTCGTTTAAGGTAAAAAAAATTATTTTGAAAAACTTAAAGTGCACATATGCGATTTCTTTTAATTCATTAGTAGTTCCAATTATGCGTGATTTCTGTAATTGAACAAACTGTTCAACTAAACGGGATTCTTGTAATTGAACGAATTGTTCAATTAAGCGGGTATCGGCTAATTGGTTCCCCGGTTAATTGAACAAAAAGTTGTGCAAATTTTGATGTGCAATTAACCGAAAAATACTGTAGAATATTTGCTTAATGAAATTATTTAATATTTATTATATTTTAGATTTAATGAAGAACAAAACAAAAACTTCCCCAAAATAATCTTAAAAAGTTTTTAAAAATGTAAAAACATTTATACTAAAATACGAAAGCTTTTTAAGTGAATTAATGCTATTTAAGGTAAAGCATGGATTGAAATAAAATCATAAGTAAAGATTTTGCTCTAATTTATCGACTACTTGAAATACAAGGACATAATTGCGCCACACTGCATTGGTAATAAGCCCATATAGACTTATTCCAGAATTAATTGAGTAATAATGCCATTTTGGCTTATTACTTATGACTTTATTGAGGTGGCCCGACGAAAATCGGTACATAGTTTTATCCAGGCTTAAGACTATTTCAGGGTTTTGTTTTAAGTTAATTGATGCCGCTGAATAAACGTTCAACTCAAGTCAAATAATTTTATACCCAAAAAACTCAATAAGTGTTTTGGCCACTAATATGAATTTAACTTTTTCCATTGGAATTCTAACCATTCTGCCATTATCTACTATTTTTCTTCTTTCCATTTCTGTTATAAAATTGTCGTATAATTTACATTTTGTATTTTTTGTAAACTATTTTACAATGCTAAAAAATTATAATTTTTATAAGTTGTTTATGTTTTTAATATATTTTTAGAGAACACGCAATTTAGACTAAAGGCTAAAAAAGCTAAATGAGTTTTTAAAAAAAGCTAAAAAATAAGCTAAGAGCTAAATGAAAATTTTAAGGCTAAATCTAAAACAAATAAGCTAAATTTAGCTCAAAATAAGCTAATATGGTCACGCTGCTGGTCACGTTAAGTATAATGCATAAAAACTGAGCTTTAACTTAAGTTAAGTCTGCTGAGTACGATCTCAAGTAATGGCCACAAGTATACCACCTAGAGCTAGCGAAGTAAAGCCAATAGAGAAACAAAATATAAAAATGTAGACATTTGTAGTTACAATTTATATTTAGTAAATTTAAGCTGAAATAAAAACCATATACATATTTTAATATTTTTTCAATATTTTATTTAACATTTTTCTTAAAAATCTTAGTACTAATACAAATTTAACTCTATGTATAAATAAAAATATATACATAGATAAAAAAAGAAAAAAGATCAATAATCGAATATTTGATTTTAATTTACAAATAATTAAGGTGTAGGTAAAAAGATGAAAGTTTTAAACCATTAAATTTTTACATTTTTTTGTGTGAATAAAATACTAAAATTAATAGATAAATTCATAAACAAATATATAAACAATAAATAAATTAATAAATATATAAAGAAATAAATTAATAAACAAATATATAAACAATAAATAAATAAATAACGAAATAATAAATAAATTAATAAATAATTAAATAAATAAATCAATAAATAAATTAATAAACAGATAAATAAATAAAAAATGAATTAATTAAATAATAAGCAAATAAGTAAATAATTAAAGAAATACATTAACAAATAAATACAATTAGTACAAAATTAAATTATCTTTGTCATCTTACATGTAATTTAGTAGGAAGCATGCTACTCTACATCCATTGTTTCATTGTTTCGGTCTATGTAATGTCCCCAAGCGTGCGTTTTAATTTTATCTTTCATTATATTTCTTTTATCATTAGAAAAGGTAAGTGCTATTTTATGTAGTTTTTGGGTATATAGTTGATGTGTTTTAGATCTAAACAAGAACATTTCATCCGAGATAATTTTGGATTCAAATAAGCAACTTTTGTAATCATTAATGGACAACTTTTTGACCCCTTTAGATTTTTTAACAGCTTCCGAGCGAAGAGTTGACAGAGAATGCATTTTTGCTCTTAAACCAACAAACTCTGTCATTATATCCCCATTGTTTTCATCTTTCATCATTCTCAAAAACCTTCATATTGAGTAGAGGCAAACGAAATTGGTTATCCATAGGATATTCTGACGTATTAAAATTCAAACTAATATCATTACGGATGTCATCGTAATCATCAGTTTTAATTGAATAAATAAGTGAGTCAGTATCCATATAGTTGAGAGAAATGTTCTCTCCAAATTTAGGCTTCAGGAAGCCATAATGGAAGTCATACATTCTCCACTTGGATAACTCCAGTACTGTGAAACCAACATATATAGGTTTATCATATAGTGGTTCCATTTTTTCTAACTCTACCGCATACATGTCGTCAGAAAATTTTGTTAACTGCTTAAAATTTGGTTTCGCAATTAATGCTCTGAGCCCCAAATGATTCCTGTTGGTTGTTTCCCAAGATGAAGTAATTCTAATGTCCCTACGCTTTTCAATGTTTTCCATTGTCTTCCCGTAAACAGCATTGTTTAAAAGTTTGAAGAAATCTCTTTCAAAATTATTTTTAGCTTTTGTCCTATGAAATGTGTTTAAGTCAATATATTTTTTAAGCCAAGGGGATTGCTTAAATCTGAGTATTCTATGTATTTGTTGTATGGTGTAATTTGTTTTTGAGTGTAAGTCTGCAACTAATTTTTTGATTTTGGATCCCCCCACGGGCTTGTTTTGGGGACTAAATGGCAAATCATTATGTAGATCATGCGTTGAATCAGGATAATCTATATCCACTTCCAAAATGTACAGTATCAGAAATTTTTTTAACATCAAAATCAGTATCACATACCCACTCAAATTCACCGCAAGGAAGATATTCCGACATCGCCCAACCATACAAATTGTTGGCGTCTAAATGGACAAGAAATTCCGATGGTTTTGATGCATCAAAATCTTCCAAATACTTATTATTCGCCTTCGAATATCTTTGCGAGCATTGAACTAGTCCACCTCTTATTCCGTTTTGCATAAACATATACATTTCGGAATCAGTGAACAGTTCGAGTGAAACTTCTGTGGTTTTCAACATTGCATCCCAAGATAAGCCTGGTGCTGTATAATAGTGGCAGGGGTCCAAATCGTATATATCTTTACAAATTTTCCTAAAATTTTCAAACACGTCGGTTAAAAGAAGAACATCTGTCTTTAAATAGAGTTCAGTATAGTCAAGGAGGGCTTTACAGTTAAACTCTCTCCATATTTTTTGAACTCTTCTCTACTAGGGAGTTTAATTTCCTTAAACTTAGTCATGGAATCCATGTAAGAGTACGGAAATACACATTTTCTTCTAATCAGGTTGAAATGAGCTTCATCAACGAAACATGATCGAATAGTATTAAAATCATTGCTATCAAGATTTTTCGCTAGCGTGTCTAAGCTCGAAGCCATAAATCTAAACGAGTCTATAAATCTTATTTCGAATCAATGTTTTTCATCTAATCTGATGAAAATTGAAAGAGAAATATAACGCTCTGTGTTCTGGGGAATCACTTTTATTGTGGCATATTTTATAGTAGAAAAGTCCTTGAAAAATAGCTGCATATCATATGCAGAAAGATTATGCAAGATAACCGGTGTAAAATGAGGTGTTTTATAATTCAAATTACAGTCGCTATGAGCTGCCCCACGATAATTACCCGTAAGATGACAATGATCTCTAACTTTATCATAATTTAATATTTTCTTACATATATGACAATTTTGTGCATTATTATATTGAGCTATTTCTATTGGGGTCATGAACATTTTCTTAACTTTAAGTAAATAATTTAGATATATATCTGTACAATCTTTAACTATTTTTTTGATAAATATGTTCGCCGAATCTTCACCAAAATAATGTCTATATAAATTATGTTCTCTCTTAAAGCTACAATTAATAAAATAAGCGAATGCACACGCATGATGTTTCTGTACATTTGTAGTGCTTTTACTTACAGGATCATCAACTTTTTCCAAAATAGATTCAAAGTCTGCGTAGATTACAAATGGTACATCTAACTGTTTGTAGTAGTTTTGAAACTTGATGATAGATTCATCTTCGGGCATTCTGATGACTTTTTCCCACAAACATTTTTATGGTGATTATACACATAATCATCATGTGTATAAAATAGGCAGGTGTTGCAAATATATATCTTATTTACGTGTGATGTTATGCTGGAACGAACGAGTCTAAAGGTACGGTTACACTTGGCAAACATTTGCCCAAAAAAGCGTAACCAGCAAATACTAATGAGAAATCTTTTGCTTCAAACACGTGTTTATTAAGTTAATTAGTTTCGTATTTAACAAATAGACAAAGTTAAAGAATACAATATTATTGGAAACTATTGAACTTAATAAACACCCGTCTGAATCAAAAGATTTCTCATTAGTATTTGCTGGTTACGCTTTTTTGGGCAAATGTTTGTCAAGTGTGACCGTACCTTAAGGAAAAGAGGAAATTAAAATAAGAAATAAATAAATATACCAATAAGAAGTAACTTTTTAAATAGATATGAAAACATATTTCTCTTAAATGCAAAAAATTAAACTTACTTTGATATATCCGTGATGAACACATAGTGGAAGTTTTCATTGGACTGGAGCAATAACAGATTAATATGAACATGTTTTTCTCCTTTTGTTATGTAGTATGGTCCTATAAGCGATGTTCCATTGTGACCAAACACGTTAATGCTCATATTATTTTGACGTTCGAATTGTTTAATCTGCTTCAATGGGAGTGGAAACTCTAGGCCTTCAAAATTTAATACAACTGCCCCTATATTAATATTCTCAGTAGAAATGTTTGCAATATTGTAATTTCTACAGTTTTTCTGTTGTCTTCGATCTAAAGTACTATTTGTGTACAAAGCCGCAATGATACACCATTGAAAGCAATAAACATCATTGTTTTCGACATTTATGCATGAATGTTTTGCTGCAATATTTTTTGGGTAAGGGAAAACGCTCGATCCCCTTATTATGGACGCCTTGTTTATATTAACTTCAAGGGAATTTATTGAAATCAAGGTCCATCCGCTATCCCTCTCTTGAAATTCTGCCATTTTAGCTCTTAGCTCCTCGGTCTGTTTCTTGTACATATACTCTATGTCATCAGACAAAGTCACCAACATCATTTTCGAAATATGTACAAGTTGGGAAACATTCATCTCATCATTCACCGTCTTCATATAATCGCATGAGAGCTCCATATTAAATTTAAATGTAGTATGTATCCTACTACATTCAATTAGCTGTTGTAGTATAGAGCTCTTGTCAGATTTCAGAAACTGCTCCGGAAACATAACACCCTGATTTTTGTTGAGGAGGATATATGTCTCGATCCTCCCATTGAAGTTGCTTGCTCTTTTAGTGAGAAGATATCCAATCTGTTCTAGGTGACAACTGTTTTTATGTTTTGTGGTTCTGACATGAGCCATGTAACCATTTGATGGGACCATCTCATCACAATCCTCACAATATTTTTTTTTTTAAGATCAAGCTTACTAGTTCCATATGAGTGCGTTTCCATATGCTGATTTAGTTTTGTTTGAGTCATAAAGACTTTATTGCAGGTTCCACAACTTTTAGTATTCATTTTATATATTTTTGTTTATTAATTAATATAATTATTTTATTTATAAATAATTTATTTAATTATTTTATTTATAAACAATTTATTTTAGTTATAAACAATTTATTTAATTATTTTTTATACACTATAAACTTGTTTAACAAACAGTTATTAGTCCTAGCACTTTTATAGTTTTTGGATTTTTAACACTTTAGAAATTTTGGTTGGGAAAATAGGTTGTCACTTGTTGAGATATCAAAGCAGACTAATGACAATCTACATTAATTCTTCTACTTATATACTTTATATGAAAATCGCGTAGTAGTCATCAAAATCTAATTTATTACGACATATGATACAATTCATACACACACACATACACACACACACACACATACACATTTCCACAATTCTATGTTTGTATTGTACGATATATGATGAAATTCATATAAACCAGAACAAAATCTCTAGCATCAGTTTATAATAAAAAGGTATGAGAAAAATTTTTGGTGTATTTTTCCAAAAGCTACTTCCTATAATCACTAAATTAAAGTGTAATATACTGAAATAAAAATATCATCACCCCTATTCAAAAGCTCTGCTTATCAACCTGATTTTATTCAAAACATTTAACATCTGAAATTCACTTGTACATATAAAATCTATGCCAACACAATATTTTCTATCTCCATAAGAATAGCAACGTCAATAGCCTAGAAAACATACACAAATTCATTTGTAAATATGTATGAAAAACTCTCGAAGGCCAAACAATACACACAAGCAATGATATTCTCCAAAGTAAAAATAGATATGATCACATACATTAATACAACAACATATACATACATTACCAAATACATTCCCTATCCACTTCCATTCACAACATGGTTGCCACTCTCTGCAGCTATTAGATTATTTCCCCAGAGATCGCAAACATAAATGCATACATACAATAACCCTACATAAGCATACCAACGATAACTCAAAACAGCAACTCAAAGTCTATCAAATAACAATCACTACATGCACACAAACATGATACAATTATAACAGGTACATGCACAAGCCCAGCCTGTTACTGTATACATTGCAGATAAATGTCAAACTTTGTTTACAAGCTGCAAAAATGTTAGTGTATGTGTGTGAATAAAATGTTTATAGTGTTGCCAATGAATTTACACAAGGCTGTGTCTGCAATTAAACATTGAAGAAAATTACACTACACATCTTTTGTGTAGGTTAAAATTAAAAGAAAAATAAATACAAATAGAACCCAAAGTAGAATTTCACAGACATTATACAAGAATTTAGTTCCATGGCCTACACATGTGAGTAGAAATTACACACTATTTAACTACACACAGAATGGCAACACTGAATAACTATAATCATGCAGGAATGCCGCGTCTGCAATTGTACTTTAGTTGCCCTGTAATTGCAATTTTTTATAAACAAAAGACATTTGTTTCTGACAATTTATCGTTTGTTTATAACAACAAATACAACAAAATTCCAATTGTTGTAGTCGTGCATGTACCTAGTATAATTGTATCATGCACACAAATACACAGATCCCTTGTCACTACCCTGCAGTCGGACTGGGAGCAGGTGTCTTTGTGTCAACACTAAAATTCTAGTTATAACTTTGGTATAATAAGTTTTCTACTATCCGCCAGTATAAAAGAAGGAGAGAGGTGGAATTGACAATAACTTGTCAATATACATACATTTGTATGTACGTAAATTATAGAAATGTACCAGTAACTAACTGTCTGGTTGGTATGTCTCATGACGCCATAACAACTACGTGGTCACTACCTAATCAACTGTTTTAGTGTGACTAGTATATTTTCAATGACAAGCACATGCTAAATGTCTATAGTACAAAGTATTGTATGGGGTATAATTATATAGTAGTACTGATGACAACCTAGTCAAAAGCTAGTCAGCACATTTTCACCATCAACATTTCCTACTGGGTATAATGATTGTCTGCCACTACAACAAAAGTATCAGACACCAGTAAACACACAAGTAAATACAAAAACACATACTCATAAACATACACACACACACATATACATACATCAATACACTGTAAGCAAAACGGTTCTCTACAATAACAAGAAAAGCTGTACACTCAAGTATACATACATACACATAAACAAAGAATCAAAGTCACACACACACACATAGCCAAGAAAATCTCAGAATGAAAATCCCCAAAATCCCCTTATTTATAACACCCTTTTTGATTTTTCCCGGTTTTGAATGCCCAAAACATGTCGCAGGCCACCATTACTAATCTACTCTCTTCATATAAACCCCTTCAGACATCGACATGCAATTAACATTAATTGTATCATTGGTCATTCCATATGACGTAAAATACATTTTCGCGCTGTTATATCGCTTATTTTCACTGGACGACATCAATATTACGTACAAGTTTTGAAACCATGTCCAAAATTCATTAACAGTGCAAATATTAATCCCTTTTACCATCATTTTTTTGTAAATTCGGATTGGACGTCATTTTCTGCGCAATCTTCTATGTCATTTAAACATATCTTTAAAAAATGGCAAGAACAATTTGAACATCAAAATTTTTCTTAATTTTTTCTTTGTTCTCGAGTATATTAAAACATTTTAACAAGTATGATATAGTAGATTCCATATAATTTATTGTTTTAATAGCAGCGTTTACAATAGCTCAGCTCGAATCAACACAAATTCTTTTACAGAGTGGCCATTTTATTTTATTTTGAAGGCAAAATACTTTGATATCCATAAAAAATTTACGTATGTCTTCTTCATAATGGCGAGCTAATAAAGCCTCTGCTATAGGTATTAGTATGCATTTTTCCCCCATCTGCAACGTGCAAAACAATGCTATATAGAAACACTATATAGAAATACTATATAGAAAACCCTTCATTTGGCCGGTTTGGCCAAAATCCCTCAGAGGGTTTTTTGACCAAAAGCGACTTTATATAAGCTGTACCTTTTTTTCACAAAGTCAATTCAGGAATTATAATTACGACGTTTTGTACCTAGTGTCCTAGTAGTTACTCTCCATTAGGTGGCATTGCATGCCAACCCTTCATTTGGCCGCTTTGGCCAAAATCCTTCAGAGGGTTTTTGGACCAAAAGCGACTTTATATGAGCTGTAACTTTTTTCACAAACTCAATACAGGAATTGTAATTATTACGTTTTGTAGCTTGTGTCCTGGTCATGTCACCCAATAGGTGACATTGCATGCCAACCCTTCATTTGGCCGGTTCGGCCAAAATCCCTCAGAGGTCATTCCTATGACCAAAGGCGACTTTTTCTAAAACATTTCAGAAATCTACTTTCAGAATTGTAGGTATATTAAATATAATTACATTCCGACAGAATGCAATATAAAAATGAGCGAAACCCTGTTTAAATGTGTTTTTCTTTCATATAACTAGTTAATTAACTCCCATGTCGTTACGTCATAGCATATTTATCTTCACACCTAAATATGTTGTAACGTAAGTCTTTACGTCGAAAGATATTTAACTCGGCATATTTATCTTCACACACACCTTCCAAAAGCATCTCCAATGAGAATACAACGTATGGTGGAAAGCATACCAAGGCCTAAATCTAAAACAGATTTCACTAATGAAGATGCATTAGCCCTTATTCTAATCTTGGGTCTAACAAGGAATAAATATGAAATATTAAGAAAACCTATGACTGAAAAGAAATTGGGAAATTTGCTATCTACAAAGTCATTGAAGGCAACAAAGGATGTAATTTTGCCATCGGTTTCGAACGTTAACAGCACGGGCGCCACTATTGAGTTATCCAGTCTCTTCGAAAATACTGTTTCTAGGATAATTTCAACCTTTAGCAAAAAAGGCATAAGTAAATGCCACAAGTCCAAGCTAGTATTAATTTGTAAATTCGGTTGTGATGGAATACTGGAGAGAAGATAATATATCTTTTTTATCGATATTTATGTCTACGTTGGTACCTCTTAGAATGCTTTTATATAAAAATTCATCATCATTATCCACTGTACCTGCATTTGAAGACGTATGGATAAATAGGACGACTGCATCAAAGTTATTATGTCGACCAATAAAATTTGAATATATGAAGGAAAATAGAGATGAAACTCAAAATATTGTGGTTACTAAATCAGAAAATATAAGGAACTTACCAAGCATTGCAGTAAAAAAATCGAGTTCTCGTTGTACCTTCATAGTGAACAGACGTCTTAGCGGTGTTTTTTTTACTTACATACTAAACAAATAAAAATACAAAAAAAATTCGTAATACATATTGACTTTAATAAATGAGCTTTATTTGCTTTGCCTATATTTTTTTTTACATAGAAATAACAAAAACAAAAAAAAAGCCGCAAACAAAAAACACCAACAAAGTGGCATTGAGGAATACTCTATATGAGTACCTCAAAGGAAAAAAATTTTGAAGTGAGTTCTAACGGCAGAAATGCGTATATTACTGTGAGTTCTGAAACTCTTATTGAAAATATTAAAAATAAAAAATCTGATGATAGACTTGCTGTGAGTTCTGAAGTTCTAGTTGAAAACAATAAAAACAAAAAATCTGATGAAAGACTGCAAAGTCACCTTTTCGTCAGCGATCAACTTCGCTTTGTCCAATGCCAACTAGTGATTCGTTAACACTAACGTTGCCTAGTACCTCGTCATATAAGTCAGTGACATCATTCGTTTCGGGCTCATATTCATCACTAAACCCAGTTATCACAACAGATAATAGTAGCCCAAAAACAAATTTTTACACATATCAACTTAAGAGTGGCTACGTGCGTAAAAGCATTTATAGTGCAAGTCTGCAGCATCACGAACATCTAACGTTCCAAAATGCATAACTTGGCAGCACTGTTCAGAGTCAAACGTTTTTTAATGCATTTAATCGGCATACCTGCTGCAAATCTGTGCAAATGGTGCAGTAAATAATTTTAAGATGCAAGAAGTTGCAGTGGAACAATAAGTTTAATATATCTATGTATTTTGATGTTTAAATTACATGTTTCGAATCTTACCAAAAAATGAGATTGATAAACTCGAAAATAACTTTGAAACACATAATCTTGGTAGTTTTTTATTATTTCGAATCTTACCAAAAAATGAGATTGATAAACTCGAAAATAACTTTGAAACACATAATCTTGGTAGTTTTTTATTATTTCATAGCAGTTTTTTTTATTTTAGTTGTATTCTTTTTAAGGCCAATGCTGTTCTCATAAGAAAGTGTCGCTTCTTTTAAATTTTTTGCTTACTATAATTTAAAAGAAAATTATCACTATTTTCTTAAAAAATTACCTGCCAATTTAAAAATTTTTTGCAGTTGGTTCAAAAATGTCAACTGAGCACAGATGTTGAGCAGTTGCAAAGCATGTGGAGGAGATAATCACGCATACGCACTAAAACCTGGCAGAACTGCCGCATTGATGCATAAATTTGCAGCATTTACGAACGTACCCTACATCCAGGCTCTTTAAAATGTAACCCATTTTTCTATTATACGTTTTTTATTACTAAAAAAAATGCAGATTACAAATAAAATTTTTGTACACCTAAACTACGGTAATAATGTATTTATTTTGTTTTCGTATTTTACATTTTTTCCATATAAAATTTTTCAACGCTTAACGTTGTGTTTTAAAAAATTAGGCACTTAATGTGAGTTAAAAGTAGGATTTTGTCGGAGGTATAAAAGGATTTTGACTATTACAATTTTAGTTTAGTTTAAGTTCCCAAGCAAATGCAGATTTGATAGCCATCAGAAGAAAACTTCACCACTTAAAAACAGGGTTACAACAGTTCATAACAATTGACGATTTTGATTCTTTCACCAGATACCAAGCCGATAGAGCCAAACATATTACAGAAACTACAAAGAAAAAACAGATAAAAAAACTAGATGCACTTAAAGAAAAACTTTTTGTAAAACATGGACTATTTTTTAATGAACACTGGTTTGAAAACAAAACGGAGATAGAAATCCCTTGGGAGTGTAAATGGTTACTATCTTTAGGGAAAGAGTTTGCCTTGCCCATAAACAGAAAAAAAATTTTCACCCCTCAAAATAATAGCGGATATTGAACAGTGTCTTCAGAAAATAGACAATAACAATATTGGAGAAAGACAAGTATATGGAACAACATTAGCAAATAGAGTATCACAGTTTAAAAGAAATATAAAAAACACTCAAAAAGAGAATCTCATATTAGCTGTATTTGAAAAAACAAAAAAATTTTTTAAAAGGCACAAAAACGTTATTATCACCCAATCGGATAAAGGCAATAAAACTGTGGTTATATACAAACAAGAATATGACAATAAAATGAGGAGCTTACTAGAGGACAAGAATACTTACCGCATAATGAGAACTGATCCCACAAACAAACTCATGAAAACAAATAATAATATCATCTCGGAGTTATGCAAAAAAGAATTCATAGAACACAGTCTTAAGCACACACTTACTTGTTCAGCGGCTACTGCACCTAGAATCTATGGATTGCCTAAAATTCATAAAGAAGGTATACCATTGCGACCTATAGTGTCATCATTTCAAGTTCCTTGCTATCATTTGAGCAAATATCTAGGAAATGTTCTCAAAAATATAATTTCCAACAAATATAACGTAAAAAACTCCCTAGATTTAAAAACACAACTGGAGGGCATACAACTAGATCGGAATGACTCTCTCGTAAGTTTTGATGTCATATCTCTATTTACAAACATACCTATTCACACCGCTATTAATAATATAATGGATAAATGGTCTTTACTACAAAATAATACAAAAATCCCTCGCTCTAAATTCCTAGATACTTTGAAATTCTGTTTACACGATAACAATTACTTCATCCACGAGAACACAGTTTACAACCAAATTTTCGGTATGCCAATGGGAAACCCACTTTCTCCAACTATTGCAGACATTGTATTGGATAACTTACTTGACGTAGCACTGTCTGAATTGACCAACAAAAACATTCATGTCAAATACGTAGCAAAATACGTAGATGACATTTTAGCCATAATCAACATTAAAGACAAGGATGAAATATTAAATACACTAAACAGTTACCACCCGAAAATACAATTTACTATTGAAATAGAAGAAGACAGAAAAATAACTTACCTTGACACGAAACTATATAGAGGAGATGATAAAATCGTGCTCGATTGGTATGCTAAAGACACATCTTCAGGTAGAATCATTAATTTTAACTCAACGCAACCGAAATCGCAAATCATAAATACGGCCAAAAACTTTATTCATAGGCTGCTAGACATAAGTGACAAAAAATTTCACACACAAAATATACAGAAAATAACAAAAATATTAACTAATAACAGCTTTCCTTTATCACTTATAAAATCCCTTATCATAGAATACAAATCATCAAATAATAATAAACACGGCAACACTGATAGAGAAGATAAATATTTTTACAGTGTACAATTTGTTCCTGGCCTTACGGACAATAGAAACATAAAAGCTGCTATAAACAAAAATGACATAAGCTTTGCTTATAAATCCAACAAAACAATTAGTGCAATATTTTCCAACACTAAAACACCTATACACAAATTACAACAAAACAACGTTGTTTACGAAATCCCATGTAAAGGGAACGACAACAACAGCTGCGATCTTATTTATATTGGTACTACGAAGAGAAATTTAGAGATAAGAGTTAATGAACATAAGACTGACATAAACAGAAACAAAGAAAGTACCGCTCTGTCACAACACATAATAAAAACTAAACATCAACCCGATTTTGACAACATAAAAATACTGGACAAAGTGAATAATACAAGAAAGAGATACATAACAGAAAGTTTAAGGATACAACAAAAAATCAACAAAACAATGAATATAAAAGAAGACACTGATAATTTAAGCGCAAATTATAAATTAGCAATAACATAGAAGTATTAGCTGTGATATTAGTTATTTAGTTTGTGTGTGTTGTAAAACAAATTCGTTAACCATATATACATATATGTATACATATATACATATATATATTTTACATAATGAAAATATAATAATTAACATATATTGTAAGTAAAATTTTAAAAATGTTTTGTTAATTATTATTAAATGGTGTTAAAATATTGTTGTTTTCTTTTTTAATAAAATAGACGAATCCCTTGAGAAAGTGAACAAAAAATTCACGAAACGTTGGGAAAATATGTAATAATAACTATGCGTTTTTATTAACATAAAGTACGATAGGCCTCATTAGCTTATTTTAATAAAGATATCTTCTTCTCAAACGATAACTTACCTGATAAGTTAAATTAAATTTGTAATAATGAAAAATTTTTTATACGTCTGATAAACTCCTACTACCAGTTACATTTAAGTTGTAATAATGGCACTGAGATGGGCTATATTATTCTTTTAATTTCATTACAAAGTTATGAATTAACGTAAACAAATTGAAAAACGCATTTGTTCTAACTTTTGGTGATATATGAAATTTCAAATTTTGAGAACACTGCACCTATATACAAATAAAATAATTTCTATTTATTTAAAACATCAACAAAACAAGGCGTTCACGCTTTGACACAAAACAACGTATTAAATTCAAAAAGAATAGAAAAAAAAACTACGAAGCGTGAAAACCACGTATATTTATTATTAGCAGGGCAAGTTTTTTATGGCATATGTCACTTTTTGCCATTTCTTAAATTTTTGACATAAAAAGCCATTTTTAGCCCACCTTGCCATAAAATACCATTTTTGGCAACCTTGAAGAAATTTTTATATGTAGAGCTCTTCTTTTACCGGAATCGCCCTGCTGGAATCAATAAATCCTAAAATTGTTGATTAATCTGTTGTATTAACAATATTTATTATTGATCATTTAAGGCAGTGATACACTATCATACACAGTCGTACGATTCATTCACTGGAAAATCGGACTGAATTCTGTCACACTCCAAAAAAATCGCAACAAAATCTCTTATAGGTGCCACACTATTACACAACTGCCTTACAAAATGCATCTCTGATCTAATAGAAATTATCATTTTATGAAAATGTTCATAAACTTTTGAAACTTGTCAAAAAATCGGTCACACATATCAAATTTTAATCCACACTATCATACTTTTTGAGCACACACGATTTTTTTAACAGATCGAACGACTGTGTATGATAGTGTATCACAGCCTTTAAATAGATTTTATCCACAATCGAATTCCGTAAAGGTAACGTTATATTAAAAAAAGGAATGGGCATATATGTATGTACATAAGTCAAAGTTTTATTCGTTTGCTTTAATACACATTTATGTATATGTATTTAAAATATAAAAAAATCCTAAAGAGACGGTAAAGGAATTAAATTTACGAATGGTAAAAATATTTCCGAATATATTAAAATGAGATTCATCAGTGCTGTATACACATCACACTATAATGTACGATTGCAAGGCTTAATAAACCAAAATTGTATGATGTTGTAAAGCGTTTCTCTTCTTTGAGGCATACAGTGCTGGTCAAAAAGTTTAAATCTCGTTCGACACAATCCCTGCTGACAGACAGGGTGACCGATGGCATTTTTCAAAAAGTGGCACCAAATAGGGGATTTATCAAAAAAAAAGGGCAAAATTAAAAAAAAAACGAGAAAACTACACTAAACTTTTTATTTTTAATGTATTTTTATATAACTCACCCTAAAAAAGTAGGAAAAAAAGTGGCACGGAAGTCGAATAAGTGGAAAAGTGGAATCGATATATCGAAAAAGTGGCAATTTGCCACTTTAGTCGGTCAAACAGTCACGCTGCTGACAGATACCACAACAGAATTGAACCAATACTTTTTGGATTTGGGTAACACCTTTTTCGCTGCCAACATACCACTGTACAAAATATAAAACAGAGCCGAATGAATGAAATGAAATGGATGAAACTACCGATAGCGAGCAGCGGATGGTCGCCAATATCGTATTTGGTTTTTTGGAAGAAGGAGAAAAGGAGACGTAATATCTCTTAAACATTGCGGACATAGAAGAAGCTAATGCAAGCACAATAGAAGCTTGTTTTTACAGTTTCTTTTGCAAATATTGTGGCCTTATTGTAAATTAAAATTTTTTCAATGTATTTATTTGACTATCTCATATTTTTAACAGGCTAAATACAACATCGTTTTGCTTGTGTTGACAGACGCAGCGAAATATATATATATATATATATATATATATATATATACAATTTTAAGGAAGTCTCTGAAGTTTTAAAAAATTAGTTAAGTTGAAAATAATTTTAGATCGAAATACCGGATTAATGCATTAATTAAAATAAGAAATAATATATTTTTTAATGAAAGTGAAGCAGCTGAATATATTGAAAACCTCTCTCCATCTGAAGTAGTATTGGCATTTAAGTTTGCTACAGTTATATCTTGCGATGTCGAACGAGTATTTTCCATTTATTTAACCGTTCTATCCGATAATAAAAAATCATTTAAGTTTAAAATTTTTTAAACGCACTAATAATCCCAAATTATTATTTTACTTATTAAGTAAAATATATATTTTTTTTTTATTAATTTTTTTTTTAAATACATTGAAATTGATTATTGAGGGGTTTAGCTGGATCCTATGCGCATTTCACTGTTGCTAATGCAGATCATCAGGGAACCTTTACCCAAATTTCTTAGAACAACTAGAGTTATTATATTATAAACTTTCATTTAAACAAATGAGAAGCCTAACAACAAATAACAAAGTTGAAACAAGAACTCAATAAACTACATGTTTTTTTATTTTCTTACTTTACCATTGCTACATTGGCTGACTTTTTTCAGCTTCAAATTGTAGTTGTAAGAGTATGTAAAAGAAAATAAATGTAAATAACAACAACAGCTATTAAAGAATAGAGTGTTGCCACACAAGTATTTTTATGACCGGGTGCAGTCAAGTTAATAATTAGTGTTTTTATGGGAATTGTTAAAATTTAAGTTTAAAATTTTTTAAACGCACTAATAATCCCAAATTATTATTTTACTTATTAAGTAAAATATATATTTTTTTTAAATACATTGAAATTGATTATTGAGGGGTTTAGCTGGATCCTATGCTTTCACTGTTGCTAATGCAGATCATCAGGGAACCTTTACCTAAATTTCTTAGAACAACTAGAGTTATTATATTATAAACTTTCATTTAAACAAATGAGAAGCCTAACAACAAATAACAAAGTTGAAACAAGAACTCAATAATCAACATGTTTTTTTATTTTCTTACTTTACCATTGCTACATATAATAACTCTAGTTGTTCTAAGAAATTTGGGTAAAGGTTCCCTGATGATCTGCATTAGCAACAGTGAAATGCGCATAGGATCCAGCTAAACCCCTCAATAATCAATTTTAATGTATTTTTAATAAAAAATATTTTACTTAATAAGTAAAATAATAATTTGGGATTATTAGTGCGTTTAAAAATTTTAAACTTAAATTTTAACAATTCCCATAAAAACACTAGTTATTAACTTGACTGCACCCGGTCATAAAAAATACTTGTGTGGCAACACTCTATTCTTTAATAGCTGTTGTTATTTACATTTATTTTCTTTTACATACTCTTACAACTACAATTTGAAGCTGAAAAAAAGTCAGCCAATGTAGCAATGGTAAAGTAAGAAAATAAAAAAACATGTTGATTATTGAGTTCTTGTTTCAACTTTGTTATTTGTTGTTAGGCTTCTCATTTGTTTAAATGAAAGTTTATAATATAATAACTCTAGTTGTTCTAAGAAATTTGGGTAAAGGTTCCCTGATGATCTGCATTAGCAACAGTGAAATGCGCATAGGATCCAGCTAAACCCCTCAATAATCAATTTCAATGTATTTAAAAAAAATATATATATATTACTTAATAAGTAAAATAATAATTTTAATTTTAAACTTAAATTTTAACAATTCCCATAAAATCACTAATTAAAAAATCATTTATTTTGGATAACTTGAAGAAACATGTTATTGTACTGTGCAATTAAAACTTAATAAAATAAGTTTTTCTTAAATAAATTTTTTTTGCCATTTTGTGCCATTTTCGTGCCAATTATTATACTTTTTCGTGTCACTTTGCCAGCCATTTTAACTATTTTTTGTGCCACTATAAACTTGCCCTGATTACTAGTATATCACTTCGTTTGAGTTGATAGGTATACCAATTTGCATCAGTACTGACATGATACAATTATAACAGGTACATGCACAAGCCCAGCCTGTTACTGTATACATTGCAGATAAATGTCAAACTTGGTTTACAAACTGCAAAAATGTTAGTGTATGTGTGTGAATAAAATGTTTATAGTGTTGCCAATGAATTTACATAAGGCTGTGTCTGAAATTACACATTAAAGAAAATTACACTACACATCTTTTGAGGAGGTTAAAATTAAAAGAAAAATAAATAAAAATAGAACCCAAAATAGAATTACACACAGATTATACAAGAATTTAATTACATGCCCTACACATGTGAGTAAAAATTACACACTATTTAACTACACACAGATTGGCAACACTGAATAACTATAATCATCAGCGTTGTCAACTTTCAAATTTTAAAGTTAAAAAGCACTAAATTTTAAATTTTTTCATTTTATTAAAAAAATGTTATTCATAAATACATATCGCACACTACATCATAAAGAGTCACAACTCAAAAAATTTTAGATGCTGAGTAGTTCCAAACAACTGCTGATACTGTATAAATGACGCAAGTATGTGACACAAAAACAAGCATAACGGTATTTTATATTCTTCAAGAAGACTGTATTGCAAAAGAAATTGTTGGGGTCGTTATAAATTTCTTCAATTAACTAGTTTATAGAAAAGAAAATGCATTTTTATAATTTTGAATATGACTCTTTATGATTTAGTGTGCGATATGTACGTATATAAAAATAAATGAATCTGTTGACCTTGCATTTCGTTCCTAAAACGATAAATTAGAGGCATCCGATTCACATTTTAATTCTATAGGAATCAGTGTATTCTAAAATCAGTTATTATAAGAAGAAGTTATTATAAAAAAAAGTTAAACGAATCACTCGAGTTTAGTCAGGTTGGCAGTAATCGACAAGTATTTATGAGGTTAAAGCATGGTACTCTGTTCGAAGTTGTGAAAAATTTTCAGTGCCATTCGTTATTTCGCGTGAAAAATTTGGCATGTACTAAATGTAGCCCAACTCGCGGTTTTTTAAATAAATTTCTCGCTTTCATTGCTTGAAAGTATGCAACATTGTTAAAATTCCGTGCGAAAAAAGTACTGCTCATGTTGTTTCGCAGCTAAACTAAAATGATGCCAGATTAATTTTGCATGGAAAGACATGATTTTCCGTGTTTTTCACACCAAGAACAGAGTACTACTCTTGCGAATTTATTTCGCAAATATTTCGTACCAAATACTTTTATATGTAGTTTGACAGCATTTCGCACGAAATTGTGAACAGAGTATCAGGCTTAAGAGGTCATATTTTGAACTCGATGGGCTTAATAGTTTACTTTTTTTAAATCAAGGCTTGCCAAATTTGGTTGCTATGAAATTATGCTGTAAAAACATTCTTTCGGCTGCAGCTGAACTATGTGACAAAGGCAATAAATTTTCAACGAAATAAAAAAGGTGTCAAAAGTATTGTGCAGCAAAAAAAGTGGTTTGAAAGTTTATCAAGTTATATAAAAAAATATTTATATCAAAAAAGTAATCGAAATGAAAAAAATATTGGACATTGGGTAAACATTTTTTAAACTTTTGGTTATAATTAACTAAAAACGGAAAGCTCTATTCACATCAAAATTTTCTCGTTTGAGGTCGATTTTTATATAAAGCAAAGTGTTAACCAAGTGTAAGGACATTCTGTTACATAGTTTAGACTAAACTACAGTCATAGAGGTACAAGCGCGTTCAACTTCTTCGTTTAAATGTGGAAGTGACAGAAGTTTGCTGCTAATGCAATTTTTGATAATGCCTCAAACGAGTTCATTTTAACTGAATCGCTATTAGATTCTCCTGCCCAAAATTCGATGGTGGACTCAATCTTGTAATATGTCTTCCTTGTTGTGTGGTAAGACTGCTTACATTAATTATACTTAAAATGTTACAGTTTGAGGGTAATATGACGCTTATTTCTTCAACCAAGTCTTGTACAATCTTATTAGAATTTTTTTAAATGCTGTATTTAACTTCAGAGCTTATGTTTTTTCAATGATAGACTTCCTCGAAAAACAAATAGATAAGGAAATTTCTCTTTGAATTTTTGGTTTAGTGCCACCGCTCGAAACAAAAAGCACCGAAAATGAATTTAAAAAAGCACTGAGCACTAACTTCAAAATTTTTCGCGTCGAAAAATTCAAAAAGCACTAAAAACGGTGCGAAAAGCACCGAGTTGACAACGCTGATAATCATGCAGGAATGCCGCGTCTGTAATTGTACTTTAGTTACCCTGTAATTGCTATTTTATAAACAAAAGACATTTGTTTCTACAATTTTTCGTTTGTTTATACCAACAAAATATATGTGTTTTTTGGTGTTGGAATTTTGTTGTAGTCGTGCATGTATCTTATATAATTGTATCATGAGTACTGATTAGTAAACTCTGAAGATATTTACTAAAGTCCTGCACAAGACCATTTATAAGAACTTTCAAGACATGAGGGATTTTTCAAATGCTTTACTACAGCGAAGTCTTATAAAACAAACGCTAAGCAACACTGTTTGCAAGAACTTGTTTCAGTTATTGCAAGTATGGGAGTAAAGAAGAAAATACTTCGTGGCTGCAAAATTTGTGATGCTTGCTTCTTTCTACGCATGGGCGCGTATACAAGCGTCATGCATGTACATACACACACACGTTGTGTGTATGCTCTTTTATTTTTCTGCACACAAACAAACGTTCACATGCATTTACATTAGTTGTGTGCGCTTGCTTAAAAAAAAACCTCCCTTAAACACATAATAGCTTACCATCTACATCTTACACACACACTCAAACGTACAATATGGAAAATAACAAGCATACACGTATCAACACTACTTTGGTGACTGTTTGTTCATAACAAGAAGTCTTGACGACATTGCTTGTTAGCACTCATATACACGCACACAAATGCATCTATCGTGCTTTGCTTATAATGCGACAGCATTTATTATTGGTTTAGCATTCTACAGCCACGAGAATATATTTAAAAAACAAGACGTATTTACATTTCAAGACTATTTACGCAGGTCTATAATATTTACATCATTACTGATTAGTAATATACTGTGGACTGAGCAGTTCAGATATATGTTTTACTAGTTCATGAAGTTCACAAGTATGAGAGAGAAACAAAACCACACGTACACGAATGTTTAGATCAGGGGGGTTACTCACTATTACGATGCGAAAGAAAAATGGTACGAAATCGAACGATTGGTACTCTCTAATGCGTTTGCACATTTACATTTCGCATCTTTTATTTTCCGTTTCGCAAGTCTGGTATCACCGTACTCTACAATGCGAAAGCGCCTGTCAAAATGGCTCGATAGTCGCAAATATCTTGCCTTAGCTAAATACCAAGGCATATCAAACGGTACATGCATCAGGCAAATTGCTCATCCGCTGATTTTTTGTTTACACGTTTATAAACGAAGAATTCATTTGACAATTACTTTTGTGCGTTGTTTGATGCATACAATTTTTTGACAATTACAATGTAATGCGTGTACCTGTAGTAAATGTGCCTTGCTAAATACCAAACGCAAAGTGAGAAAAACATGTAAGTACGTTGAAAAAAATATTTATATATTGACTGTCTTTTATTCATAAAAAATATTTTTGTTTTATAAGAGGTTTATTAAACAAATTTTCTATGGAAATTTGATTAATTAACCTTTTATAAAACCAAAATATTTATATTTAAATCGTAGTTTTTAGGGAAAAAGCCAAAAAAAATACAAACAAAACAACGGCAGTTTGAAATTTTAGTGGATTGCATGTGAGCAAATGGCACATAAGCCGCAAATAATTTGTGGACAAAATTGTCAGACGACCTAAATTCTAATGGACCTCCTGTAAGGGTTATAGCTGGTTGTTTATAATGAAATGTGACACTAATAGTACTTATAGTATTACACGTGTATTTTTGTATGCATGTTTTCATATTTGATTTAAGAAATCACACCAAGTGAAAATGCGTAAAAAAATAAATTAAGCATTTCCAGCACAGATGGTGGTCCCTCTCAGTTTTGTATTTTCTCAATCGCTACGTAGACTTTTAAGCGACGGGACATTGACTGCTGCTATATTCCTAAGGTATGGTCCTGGCCAATTTGATGTTGGTATCCACCTTGGCCAAGTAATTTTAAGGCAGCGGCTAGTTTTATAAACTTTTAGCTAGTGTTGAACAGCGTTTAGAACATACAGAAACGCAAATTTTGTACAAAGTTAAAACAAAGATACAATGATGCCTACTTAGCCCTTTTCATGCTAGATTTAGCCCGTTTTGAGTCACTCAAAACGCGAAAAAAAATTTTTGGCCCGAAACTAAAAAGCGCGCTAATCTAGCACTTTTTACAATTATCTTTCAGCCCTCTTAGCCCCTTTTTAATTTTTGCTCGATATGTCTACATTTAAATTTTTACGACATTTTTTCTTCCTTTAATCTAGCAATATCGACTTATGAAATAACGTGACAGCATTGTTTTACTATTTTCTTCTGTTAGTTTGCTTTACCAATTAAAAAAAGAAGAAACAATAAGGTATAGTGTTCTATTTCTTACAAATTTTTTTTTGCTTTTAAAGATTCTCAGTATAGCCTAAAAACAGATTTTTATTTAATAACGACCAAATTTAAATTTACTTACCTGTACATATGTATGAATATGTGTGTCTACAAGCTACCGGCCTGTCCCACAATGTCACCAGAAATCGTTCGATCAAAAACTTGTATTGCGAACAACAAGAATATTAGAACATTTGTTGATGTTTTCAATATAAGTATTCGATCGAACGATTCTGTTGACATCATGGAACAGGTCGTACAAGTACAATTACTAGAATAGCTAGAACTAGTGCAAAAAGGCTTAAAGTTGTTGTGTAAAACTACTAGTGCTCATGAGTTTAAAACTAGCCTCGTGGCGCGCTTTTTTCAAAAATTTTACTTAATGTTGCGCTAAACGTATATTTTTTCAGTTTAGCCCTTTTTAGCCCTTTTTTCAAAAATTTTTACGCTTTTTGAGTCTCAAAAGTTGGCATCACTGCAAATCAATATGTATTTAAGGCCGTTTCACACTATAATACAGTGTCCCGCAAAATTAAATATGTATGTAGTGGTGAGAAAAATGAGAGTAAAATATATTTACACTTGAAGAAAACATTTATATAATTTAAGATACATGCTGTGGTTATTCATTGTTTGAATATTTTTTGAAAATAAGCAATTTAATAAAAACTTAAGTAAAAAGTAAAAAATAATAATCCATTCAACAATGTAGTCCACAAATTTCAAATTAAATTTATTCGCAGCGAAGTGAAAGCTATTAAAATGCCTTTTTAAACTATCTTCCCTATTATTTTCAAGTGTTTCATAGCATAAAATGCATTGCATATTGTTAAAAGCATTTTTTATCATAAAATATTTCTTAGCTTACATAATTATTTTTTTGCTGTAGAAATTTATTCAATTTGAACTTAAATTTCGTTCCGTGTGCTCAAAAAAACTAAACAAAAAACCAGGAAAAAATTAATATATGCGTGCACAACTTCATTCGTCGCTTGCTCAATGACGACTAAATGAAAGAGCATAAGCATGTACGTGATTTTCATCTGCACAATTGTTCTATGGCTTGCGGGCAGTGTGACCAGATTTTAAAATAATATTAAGCTAAATCACGTTTGAAAAAAAGCTAAAATAAGCTAAAAAGTTACATTTTAGGCTAGAAAATAAAGCTAAACTTTTTTCCACTTCTTTGATCACTTTTCAATAGTTTCTTATTGCTAAACTGACGTTAAATATTACACAAACATATTTTTTTATTATACATATAGAATATTTGTTTAATGAAATTATTTATTAATTATTTATTTTAGATTTAATGAAGAACAAAACAAAAACTTCCCCAAAATAATCTTAAAAAGTTTTTAAAAATGTAAAAATTTTTATACTAAAATACGAAAGCTTTTTAAGCGAATTAATGCTATTTAAGGTAAAGCATGGATCACAATATCTTCACAATGTACCGAGTTTCGTCAGATCAGTGATATAAAGTCATAAGTAAAGATTTTGCTCTAATTTAGCGACTAATTGAAATACAAGGACATAATTTCGCCACACTGCATTGGTAATAAGCCCATATAGACTTATTCCAGAATTAATTGAGTAGATAATAATGCCATTTTGGCTTATTACTTATGACTTTATTGAAAATCGGTACATAGTGTTATCCAGGCTTAAGGCTATTTCAGGTTTTTGTTTTAAGTTAATTGATGCCGCTGAATGAACGTTCAACTCAAGTCAAATAATTTTATACCCAAAAAACTCAAAAAGTGTTTTGGCCACTAATATGAATTTAACTTTTTCCATTGGAATTCTAACCATTCTACCATTACACGGTGCGACAGTCCAAAAAACCTGGGACCGGATATTATTTTTCTTGTAGGGCTTGTCGAGTTAAAGAAGAATCCAATAGTGAAATATGCCGGACACCTCCAAAATCCGGATTTACGGTTAAAAACCCGGTTTTTTACCTTTGCGCACTTATAAGCCTGTAACTTTTTTGATAATGATCCGATTTTCAATTTCTTACTAGATTTGGAAAGAAGAAACTGAGATCTTTCGAATGATATATAATTTTGTTAAGAAAACTTGAGAAATTTTGGTGTTATTTTCCAGCAAACACAAATTTTGTAGATTTTTCAAAAAATTTTCAACTTTTGTGACGTTTTTATACACTATTTTATTAAAAAACTATAATACTATTGAATTTATTCAAAAAGTACATTTAGTTACGATTACAATGCATATTTGGGGTTAAAAATAGATAAGCAATTGACTGAGTTATTTAACTTTTCATGAAAACAAAATTTTTTCCAAAATGCCTGCACAATGTTTTTGGTGTTGTTTTTATGCACCTCCTATTAAGTTACAAATCAATGTAACCGTAAATCCGGATTTTGGAGGTGTCCGGCATATTTCACTATTGGATTCTTCTTTAACTCGACAAGCCCTACAAGAAAAATAATATGCGGTCCCAGGTTTTTCTACTTCATTCAATTTTGTAACACTGTGTTATCTACTATTTTTCAACTTTCCATTTCTGTTATAAAATTGTCGTATAATTTACATTTTGTATTTTTTGTAAACTATTTTACAATGTTAAAAAATTATATAATTTTTATAAGTTGTTTATATTTTTAATATATTTTTAGAGAACACGCAATTTAGACTAAAAAAGGCTAAAAAAGCTAAATGAGTTTTTAAAAAAAGCTGAAAAATAAGCTAAGAGCTAAATGAAAATTTTAAAGCTAAATCTGAAATAAATAAGCTAAATTTAGCTCAAAATAAGCTAATATGGTCACGCTGCTTGCGGGTTACTGCTATAATACAAGTATTAATACTTTTGTGGGAAATGCAACTCTGACATGTTGAGATGTTATTGTCTTTTGAAATTTTTGAAACAGAAATTAGATTAGGGATGCATTTTCGTCAAAAGTATTAATACTTGTATTATAGTGTGAAACGGCCTTTAATAACATATTCCGCTACAGTATTTTTCTTACCTGCGGTCATTTAAGGAAAGTATACCGGAACTATCTCTTAAGCTTAAATTAAAAGTGACATAGCCATAATGCCATAGCCATAACCAAACCAAAATTCAATTGGTTTCTATGGTGAGAGTTATGGCGATAAGGTTGTTTTCTATGGCTAATTGAACCATTAAAACTCTTCTTGCAACTCGTTATACATGGACGTTTTCTTCATAAAACCATAACGCTACAGAATCCATCACTTTGTTTTCAATTAAAAGCTGTTACTCTTCACTTTTTCTTAAATTTTGATTTTAAATGTCGTTTTTTATACATATTTTGACATTTCAGTACTGCCAACCTTTGCCATATTTTCTTTTGCAATGTCCGTGTTGCCACTTTTTCAAACAATTTTGCGAAAGGTTTTTCGAAAGTACTAGAGAGTACCAAATTTGCATATTAACGCATTTAGCTTTCGCATCGTAATTGCTTTCGCATCGCAATAGAGAGTATCCCCCCGGTTTATTCATATTGCCCTTAACAAAATGATAGAAACTTCTGATGTACATATATACCCATCAGCAGTTTCCATCAGATGATGCATCAAATGACCGTCATTGTTCTTGAAGGGTTTGTGCTTTTATCTTCAAACGCTTCTTTGTTGTTATTTTCAAAGTCCTTGATGTAAGATGACAAATTTTTTATTTCATTAAGACTTTTTTCAAATGTATTATGAACACGATCTACTTTATCAATTCTTTCTTGATATCTCTTTTCAATTGCTTGTAAGAGTTTTTTTATTTCATGTTCATTTTGTTTTAAGGCAGAACCAAATTCATGTTTGTATTCAACCATTTTGTTTGTATTTTGTAACACTTCATCCTGTATGCTTTTTAGCACTATATCAACATTGTGTATGTATTGCTCACAAACGGCTGCCAGATTTGACGATTTATCGTCATTTTGCTATTTTCGGCAGCGATTTTTTCCTTAAAATTTACTATTTTTTCCAGGGACCGAAAATAATTGTTATTTTTTTATTTTAAATGAAAAGGTTACTGTAAAATGTGTTTTATTTCGATTGGGTTATTTTTAACCATTATCGCAAGAGATATTTAATTTTGGTTATTGTAACCAATCTAAGTGAGAAATTTTTTTTTGGTTACGAATAACTATTATAGAAACCAAAATTTTTTTTGGTTACCAATAACAATTATCTAAAGAATTTTAATTTTTTGGTTACATACGTAGCAATTATTGCTACCTAAAATACGGTATTTTAGATGTATAAGATGCATTTGTAAGGGGTATGCAGGACAAAAAATTTAAATATCTTTGGCGAAATTTGCAAAACGGGCCGTTTTATTTATCAATTTCATAATAAAATAATTCAGGTATTTAAACTAATTATTTTGCTTTTTACTTTTCTTTTTCGACAAAATACGGGGTATTTTTATTTTGCAAATTTCTACTAAAAATATTACAAAGGAAACGTGGGGTTGAGTGTCGCCAAGCCAACAGTTTTGTCGACTATTTTGGTGACATTGTCAACGGAGCGTCTATAATTCTTCTTAATGTTTTATTTGTTTGTTGAAAATAAAAGTGACGTCAAGTAAAATTTAAGTTTTTATCAAAATTAGTTTAAGAAATCAAATTAAATTTTTTTTTTTTAATAATAATTAGTATTTGGCATACTTTTAATTTAATCATATTAGTATAATATAAAAATTTCATTACAATATTATTTTAGTTATTAATTTAATACACATTCTGTGAAATATTCTTAACAAATTAAACACATTTTTTATCAAATATAAAATCATTCATTTCGTTTTTAAGTCCATTATATAGATTAAGGTCCTTGTAAAAAAGAGATCTCTGCATTGCACTTGTAGTTGCATTATCCAATCTAAAACCTTGAGCGTTTCGCAGCTGATAATGTTGATTGTTAAATGATTAATTTAAAGGTATTGCACAACAATTAGAAAAATTACACCAAAAGAATATACAAAAAAAATTAAAATTAAACGAATTTAAGTGAAAGGTGCCAATTATGGAAATTTTTGTTGGACCCAATGGAAGATTTTGTGCCATCAGCTAAAGATTTGCCACACTTTCAGATCCATACGAGTGTTTAACTTTACTAATTAAGCGAAACATAAAATTTTTGATTTACATATATGTATTTAGTAGAAATGACAAACAAAATTCCTACTTGCTGGTAATACGCTGAACGAATGAATGAATTAGCGCTTGTTATTGTATGTTTTTATGCATAAGTTCCATTTTTTATATATTTGATTAATAAAATACCAAAATGCGTACAAAATATGGAATTTCATTATCAAAAGTGTATACTAGAATTAGTAAAATGTACTAGTGACCATCTGTTGCCAATGTCTTCATATGGTCCCTAAAGAACTATGTAATCAGTAGTTCCAATATCAGTAGTTGCTTTTCAATGACACGTACATGTTAAATGTCTATTGCAAAAAGCATTGAATGGGGTATAATTAGTCAGTAGTACTAGCGACACAGTCAATAGTGAATCAGTACTGGTTCACTAGTAACATTTCCTACAGGGTACTATCACAAATGCAATGAACAAGAAAACACAAGTAAACACTACTCTATTCACAAAAATACATAAGTATGCAGATCTGTATGTATTTTGGATGTATGAGATTTTTATACTAAATTTGTTTTATAAACACTTTATAAAGCAAATTTATTAATTAATTAATTTTATTTTTCGTAAGGTTTCTTAATCAGATCTGTGTTTTTAATACTGTCAAAGACCACAACATATCTACATATGCATGATACAATTATAACAGGTACATGTACAAGCCCAGCCTGTTACTGTATACATTGCAGACAAATGTCAAACTTTGTTTACAAGCTGCAAAAATGTTAGTGTATGTGTGTGAATAAAATGTTTATAGTGTTGCCAATGAATTTACACAAGGCTGTATCTGCAATTACACATTGAAGAAAATTACACTACACATCTTTTGTGTAGGTTAAAATTAAAAGAAAAATAAATAAAAATAGAACACAAAATAGAATTACACACAGATTATACATGAATTTAATTCCATGGCCTACACATGCGAGTAGAAATTACACACTATTTAACTACACACAGATTGGCAACACTGAATAACTATAATCATGCAGGAATGCCGCGTCTGCAATTGTATTTTAGTTACCCTGTAATTGCTATTTTTATAAACAAAAGAAATTTGTTTCTGACAATTTTTCGTTATACCAACAAAATACATGTGTTTTTTGGTGTTGGAATTTTGTTGTAGTCGTGCATGTACCTAGTATAATTGTATCATGGACATATGTATATATGTACATGCATACATATGCATGTAGATTTAGTCAATTGAACTAAAAAGAGCAATTGAACTAAATGAACGAACTAGTTCACTTATAAATAATGAACTAAAATTACCGGTCACTGAAATGAACTAAATGGCACAAGTCTACTTACCTTCTAAAAGATTTTGGTGTAATTTTGTCCACTCTTTATTTTATATTTATATCTATGTAAATTGATATTCTCAAAATAACATAAATGTGAAAAAGCCAAGTTCGTATAAAAACTTTCGGCCACCGAAGTACTGAGACCAAAACTTGGACATAGCTTGGCAATATTGTTCATAATTTTACCAGTGAGAGGAAAATAGTTAAAAGGTTTAAAGGAGGACAATGGTTTAAATTTCACAATATTTTGAAACAATGTTTATTAAGCTTATTAAGTTTGATACATCCAACAGCATAATTTTATTTGGTGAATTTTCACCTTTGTGCTCCACCAAGCAACCATTATTTTATTTTTTATTTTTTTTTCTTAAATAGAAATCATGATAAATTATTGTCCTATCTTTTTTAATTTTTTTTATTTCACTGTTTACTTAAAAAAGTTTTATTTTCAATTAATAATTTTACTTAATCAACGTTTTTTTTTTCAAGATAGACACATTATCTTTCAAACGCTTGGCTTTGTGTTTGCTGGGTAGCTGGCAACCTCAACACATAAACAATTAACAAATACATTGACAGTGCCCACCATTGATTTAGACCAATGATAAGCGAAAACCTGCCCGTGGGCACTTCGTTAAATTTTCTTTTCAAAATTTTCTTAGAATTATATGTTTTTGTTTTTACTATACGATTTTTAATTTTTTTTTTCATCTATACAAATTGGACCCGCTAGTACATACGTTAAAAAGTTCATTTTGATTTGTCCGATTTTTCTGACGATTTGCCGAGTATAAAATGACGATTATTTATATTTTATCGGGATTTCGACGATTTTTCAATAATTTTATCTGACAGCCAGTGCACACAGTCATCACAAATAAAGCGAATAAAATTATTTGTTTCCAACATAGATTGTGAATATTGGTCAATGCCAGAATATTTACTTGAAGTATGATAAACTTTAGCACATACACCAATACATCTTATTCCGGATTCATCACGAATCTGCATTTATTACATTCAGCCAAAGTAAATTTATATAAAGTATATGCAAGTACCCAGGTGATTAATTTTTTTCTCGTGTAGTGTCAATGCATGAATGTCAAAAGTTGTCTACAATTTTCGTGCGCCATTTTGTTTTGCTTTGCTTTGTTAAACACAATTGTGTGTACTGAAAAAGTTGAAATACATTTTTACTTAAAAGAGGTGTCAAAAGATTTAAAAATTATTATATTTAATTGTTAAAATAAATATGTAGCTTTTATTATACTTATTTCACGTAATAAAGGTTTATCAATTCATAAATTTACTTTTGTTTTGTCTATCCATACATTTCCTTTTTGTTGTATGCAGATCTGGGACTTGCATTAAATAAACAAATGCATTGACCATTTTCCCACACTAAACGAAATCAATACAAATGCAAATTTATTACATTAGAACTAACTTTGATAATTATAGTGCAATTTTTATGGCATTAAACTAAAATCTCTCCAAAGTAATACATTAACATTGCGCTAGCACCAAATCAAATGTCGAAAAATAGAACGTAAATGTGTACATACATAAAAACATACATACATAAATATGTAAACTTTTTTCTATGTACATATCGCCGCTTAAGGCAAAAATCATATCACTACCATTTTTATAATTTTTCAAGAGAAAGAGAAAAACTTTATTAAATTGTTCCAAGCGGTAGTATATTCCGTTTATAAAATTTTAATTTTTTAAGATATATGTATGTAACTTTACAATAAAATAAACGAAAACCTAACTTCTGATCTTTCATTTGTATGCACGTACTTATACAGGTGCCTTCAACGTTCCTTTACTGTATTTTTTTATTTGTGCTATCTGATAAAAATATGATTACGGTTTATATAATTTTACTGTGTACGATATGTGATATTGCAATAATATTGCATTACTTCATGATGTGCTTAGTGGCAACACAAAATTAGTGCATTTTTCGTCATACGATTAGCTGCTAATGCAATATTAATCCATTACTTTGAAGTTGGGGGCCACACGTTCAATTTTTGTCTTTCAATTCCATTCAATTTTCAATACACTCACACAGTTCAGACTTGCAATTTTTGTTGCAGCAACTTTTTATTTTTTAGTGCAAAAGAGCGAGAGAGGAATACAAAAAGTATATATTTCTTTTTCAGCACTCTCACGCATATTCAAGAATTGCTGCAAGAAAAATTGCAAGTCTGGACCGGTACTTACACACTCAAACTTTTTAAATTGAAAAACTAGATTGCTTTCAAGTGCACCCATCCATTTATATGGCAATTTAATTTTCAATTTGAACTGCTGGTCACAGCGCACATTGATTGAATAAATTGACTATCAATCTGTGCAACAGCTATCAATTTCAAGGAATTTTGACAAACAGTATATGTGATGAAATTGAAAGCGATTTATTGAATGTGTGGCTGCAGCGTAAGATATTTTATTTTAGTGCAAAAAATAGTGTATTACAAGCATAAAATTTAAATTTTCATAAAATTTTTGTTTTTCAATCAGTGCTTATGAAAAGTAATGCAAGTTGCCCAGGTCTGGTTGTAATCATCTGTTTTTGACATTCATCCATTATTTTTACATAAACAAAGCGCATATTGTTTTTGTATTTTCTTAGTTGTTGTAGACCTGCATATACTTTATATAAATCACTGGTGGGCACTGTCAATGTAGTGGTAAATTTTTTATGTGTTGAGGTTGCGAGATACCCACCAAACACAAAGTCAAGCGTTTGAAAGATAATGGTGCATTATATATTTATACATAAATAGCCATATTTTCTATCTTGAAAAAAAAACGTTGATTAAGTAAAATTATTAATTGCAAATAAAACTTTTTCTAAATAAACAGTGAAATAAAAAAAATTAAAAAAGATAGGACAATAATTTATCATGTTTTCCATTAAAAAAAATATTAATAAATAAAAGAATGGTTGCTTGGTGGAGCACAAAGGTGCAAATTCACCAAATAAAATTATGTGGTTGGATGTATCAAACTTAATAAGCTTTGATATTTGTCGGCATGGAAGATCATTTTCAGATGGGAAACATATTAAAAATATTTTTGATTTTTATTTAAAAGGTTTTCCCTTTCCTTACCATTAAACTTATTCATACTACTATGAAAAGCATCATAATGTCTTTTAATGGCATATTCCTTTTTTTCCTTAAGCTTTGATAACATAAAAGGCATTGTATGTTACCAAATTCATTATTTATAACAAAATAATTTTTGCATATCATCATCAATTTGAAATGAAACACGTATGTTTGCTGGACAAATATTCTTGAAAAAAATATAAAAAAATATGTAAGCATCCGCCTGACGTGCATTCATCGCTGTCTCATCGACGACTAAATTAAAGAGTGTAAGAATACGTGTGAATATTCTCTTCACAATTGTGCCAAGAAACGCCCGAGTCCAACTAACAAGATAATAACCACTTCAGTCGGTCCAACGGTTACGCTGGTGCCGAACTTCAATCGGCTTCTTGTACAAATGAATACACACACGAATACATATGTACATAACGCTCAGTATCCAGCACTGAAATAAAAAAAAAGGTGAGTCCAAAAAACTCAATTTGGGGATGACAAATCAAAAATTGGGGATAAGATCTAGAAAAAAGACTGACAACACTGCATTAAAAAGCAATGGCCACACCACATAATTCAAAAACTCCACTTTCCAGAATTATTCCTCATTCCGATCTTTATATTGTGTAGAAATTTGATACAAATCTTTTGTTTACTCAACTCTAAAGCATAGATGTTCAAGCATCTCTTTCCCTATAACGCGTTATAGGAAAGCAAGAAAAAAACAAATTCTGCTTACGCAGCAAACAAATACGTACACGAAAAAAAAATTTTGCTCTCTTTAGGTTTTGGCTTCTCTTTAGCATAGAGCAGGGATGGATAACAAGTATTTTTAAATTTTATCTATATTTTGATGTCTTTTTATTAAAAAAATGGCTAGGTAAATGTAAAACACAATAAAATATAACACATTGTGCATTATTATCAACATTTTCTTTGAAGATGAATTCGCTTTCTTAATTTTCTTTAAACATTTTACGCGTGTGTTGTTGTCTCAACAAGTAATAAACAGAATGTGATTCACAAAACATTTCCACCTCTGTTAAAAGTAAGCAGAGTTTTTCCTCTGCTCCACACACAAGCGCAAGTGTGTTTATGTGTTAGTGCACATCACTGCTCTAAAGCAATGATAAGCAAACACATACATATGTAATGTAAAAGAGAGCAAATTGCATGCTTGTACGAATGTACGTGTAAAAAAGAGCATAACAAAGTGCCCACGGGCAGTGTTGTTAGATTTGACGATTTTACGTCATTTTGACGATTTTTTATAACAAATTTCCCAAAATGACGATTGACGATTTTGTTTCCAATATTCCTCATATTTTGACGATTTGTTGAAATAAGTACTCGTATTAAGTAACATAAATATGCGAACAAGTAAGTCCTTGCAGAAAAGAGATTTGATTTCGATAACACAATTTTAAAAAATTTTAATTTAATTACAGCATCAGTTATTTTAAACATGGACTCTGAAATTCTTCCTTTACTAAACAGTTTTTCCAAATCTTGCGTCTAAGTCCCAGTTCATTATTTCTAAGCTTATCACTTCTTCGTCTTTGAATTTTTCAGCTAATATTTGTTATGCATAGTTTTGTGTATGCATGTGTGCTTTTTTTAACAATACGAATGAGAAAGCAAAACCAAGATCTAAAATTAACTGGAAACAGAAACCCTTGAAATAATTATGTTTTCAAAAAATTATTACAAGTGTAACTCTTGGGAATGTTACATGTTTTATTTTGAATCTAGTATTATTTAGAAATTGTTACACACTATTATATATTCTAAATTTTTTGCTTTAATTTCACCCTATAGTTTTTTGCTCTTATGCAAAAACGATTGTTAAAGTTAAAGCATGCTTTAAAACCGGTTTTGCCATACAAAATTCGTTTATTAAACCAACTTTAATCTTAACAATCGTTTTTGCATAAGAGGGTTTATCTTTGACTATAAAGTCGATGCATTGTTTCTTGTTGCATAAAATAGTCTTTGATTTCTAATCTGGTGTATTGTTGTTCAATAAAACGGATAATTCTTGTATGGCGATTTTTCGACGATTCTTTTTGAAAATTGTGACGGTTTTGACGATTTTATTTTTAAAATTTGACGATTTTTAGAAAAAATTGTCTAACAACACTGCCCACGGGCGGCCTTTTGGTGATCCACGGGCGGCCTTTTGGTGATCAATGCTCTAAAGAGAAAAATAATATCTTCCTTATTCACAGTGATGATATCTCTAAGAGCAAAAGCACATTAAGCTGTTGCAAAAAGGGTAAAAAGCGCAAAAAAATACGAAAAAGAGGGTAAAAAGCACCAAAAATTTTTTTTAATTTTAATACATTAATGCCCATAATTTCTACACACAGGTAATTTACCTAAGGTTTTTACCCAAGAGATTGCCTTATAAAATTAAACTTACACGATAGATAGAAATTACGGAGCTTAGTAAGTGAAGCTTAGGCCTAGATTAGGATAAAGATGTTACTGAAAAATCATTCACACATACACAATGCATTAAAAGCACCACTTTTTTCTTAACTAACTTAAAAGTTTTGTTTTTTTTTCGATATTCACCCTTATTCCAGTTGTCAACATTGACAGCACGTCAATACGATACCAAAAAATTTGGACTTGGCAACCCGTTGTCTAAAACAACTGACTGCTATAGAAATCCTCATCTTGTCAATTGTTCTAGGATGATTAGATATTTGTGTAAACTTTAACAAATGCTTATTGCATACTACTATCAATCAAATATTATGCAGAGAATTATGTGGTACTTTCCAGTTACTTTCGTTTTCTATTTTGCAAGAAAAATTTTAATTTTTTTAACCCAATTATGAAAAGTTTTATAAATTGTTTTAACATAGTTTCAATTGTTGTCATTAAAACTAATTTAAGAAGGCTCAGTCAAAAGATGCTGCTATTAGCGCTTAGAAGTATTTTTGGTTTGTAATATTAAAAAAAAAATTTTAACAAAAAAGCACCATAAGCACTGAGAAATTTTTAAAAAGCACTGTAAATACCCGCTTTTTAAAAAAGGGTATTAACCAAAATATCGCGTTTATGAAGAGGCAAAAAGCACCAAAAAATACCCGAAACGCACCAAAATACCATCACTGCTTATCCATTAAAATGTGTGGAAATCAGCGTTACCGTTGAAAAATTTCAAAAAGAGGCACAAAAAGGGGATTTAAAAAAGAGTGACACAAAAAGGGGACTTCCATGAATAAATGAGACAACGTCAAAGTCAAGAAAAATTAAAAAAAAGCATATTTATTAAGTTATTTTTATTTAAAACAAACAACAAACAACAAAAATTTCTTATGTATAACAAGTACAAAAACATTAATTTTATGAGAACTCTTATACTACGTTTATACGCACGTGCTATTTGAAAGTAAAAATTGTAACTTACTAATTCATGAGAACGATTACTTATTGCTGGGGTTGAGATGTATGCATACAGAAGAAGAAATTTTTCGTTTTATAATTGCTTATTTGACTCACAGTCTCCATTTATAATTATATTTGCAAATAAAACCAGTATAAACGTAGTATTGATAGCTATTATATAAAAAAAAACATAAAAGCTTTGTTAATAATAAAACAGTAGTCAAATTGCTGCATTTGATATCAATCGTAATTCCAACGAGAAAATAAATGGAAATTTCATTCGATATCGAATGCAGTAATTGGCCCCAGTTCTTAAGATATATAAAAAATTAAAGAATACATAAATAGATTTTTTTTTATCATATTTGGGACATGGTTCCTATTACTTATTTACTTAAAAACCAGCATAATTCAAAAAATGTATTTAACCATACAAAGTTTTGATAAAAATTTTAAAATTCGATTCTGAAGAGGATAATATTATTCTTTTTAGGCATTATGCATAGTTATTAAATACCTTAAATACCCTTTCTTTTGAAATTGTACATTTGTATTTACTAATAATTTTTTTACTTGGAATCCATTCTTCCAAATCGTTTTGAAATAAATTTAAAGCAGACAGCATGGACTGACAAGTGTCTACTTTTAGTCTATTTGATACGTAATACGAGTACTAATTTATGCTTTATGTGTTCTTTTTTTAATTTCACTTCATATAGATAAATAAATAAGGTGTAACTCGCAGACTTTGCAACTGGGGAATCTGGATATATTTTTGCATTTAATTTGGCCAACTTGTCCACTTTCTTAAACGGGTTCATCTTATCATCTTTAAAACAACCCTAATTTCAGCATTATCAACTTTCCTCCTGTATTTTTTTGTGGTAAAAGCTCGGATATTTTTAGATCATTTGTTTTTTGGAATTGGCCACGTGTGTGGCTGTTTTAACATGACATTCAATGATTCATTCGGCAGATGAGCAACTGAATTTAGAAAACACAAATATGTTTTTGGTATCTGCATCCATCTGAACCCACTTATGCCGTCTCTCCTAGTCATTGGAATACTTTCGTGTTGCTTTTTTCTTTTTTACTGGTTTTTTTTAAGATAATAGGCTCACATGATGAACTAATTTCATGGGAACTTAAATCAAAAGCATTACTTGAGGATAGCAATTCAGTGTGGTATTTTCATACAATATTATTTCCCTTAGCATAAAGTTTTTCACCTTTTAAAATTATGTACTTTTATCAAATTCTTAAACAAATGAAAGGAATCATACCATGGCTTTTCAACACCATATACTCCCACAGAAAATAATATTGCGCCATACACTCAATTCCCCAAAAAAAAATTTATTTTTTCATATGCCTATGCTCATAGGAAATAAAATCTTGTAGTCGAATGTGGTAGAATCTGTACAAATTTGTGTACATTTATTTTAAAAATAAGAATTAAAGTTGATTTTGAACAAAAAGAGCCACACAATAATACAAATGATACCAAAAATGGATTTAAAACTAAGGGGCATTAAAAGTGGCAAGGCATTCGAAAAAGGGGCAAAATGCGACTTTAGGCGCACAACGGTAACGCTGGTGGAAATTTAAAATTTCCAAGTCGTTTTCTGCTAAACTGGTTTTTTGAGTTATGACATTGTTTGAGTAAATGAGCGACTTGTTGAACCATGAGTTTAAGTAAATCTCTTACCCTCATACCTAAATAAGAGCGACAAGCGTCGCGTTAGCAGCAGGGTACGTATTTTCAGTACAATATTTTCACATTTAAAATTTAAATTTTAAATGTACTGAAAATGCGTACCCTGCTGCTAACGCGACGTTTTCCGCTCTTATTTAGGTATGAGGGTTAGCGGTAGCGTCAACATTTCCGAAAAACTCTGCTTTGCTTACTTGAGTGGACTTAAGCTATAATTTCATATTGCGACAGGTAAGTGCATTTAAATCGGTACATACATGTATGTATGTATGTATATGTAGTACATATTTACATACATATGTAAATCCATCCATACATACATACATACATACATAAGTATACATATTTTAATGACTTTTTACCTGTATTACATTTTTCTGTTAAGAATAGTTTAAAATAGCACCAATATTTCTTTTCCAGTTAACTCAATAATTCTATTTACATATAACTACAATAATTGATACATATTTAACACTTTTACTCGTGTGATAATTGTTCTTAAGGAAAAAATTTTCTGTACATACATACATACATATATACATATGTACATACATACATACATATGTACGATTCCAGTGTTGGTTTGTACACTAAACTTTAGTGCCAACGATTTCTTTTAGCCTTATGGCGAGTATACATAACGTGACCATTTTTTTTAACTCAAAGCGGCACACCGACCGTGACACTGCAAAATAATAACGTACGGAACAAAAATTGTTAACTTTTTTACATTTTCAAACATGTTTATTATGCTACAGGGAATTTCCCATTTTCCTTCCGGGACACCGGGACGGTGAACCGGAAATCAGAACTGTCCCGCCGAAATCGGGACGGATGGTCACATTAAGTATACACGCTACTACAAATCGTACGATAAATCATACAAGTATGAAATTAGTAACGTGTATCATGCTGTCGTACTTATGAAGTATACTTTGTAGCAAGGCAAATTCATTTCCAGGTAATATCAGGATTACAAAAACAATGAAAAAAATACAATAAAAAAACAAACATGGGTTTTAGTGCATCCAAAACTTCAAAAAAAGAATTTGTTTAACATAATAATAATAAAAATTATTCACATAAATTTGAAAATATTTCTCCACGGCAGCTACCAGTAACAAAATTTACAACGTTTACCACTTCTCACAATTTTTTAATAGTTTTTTCATATTTTTAAATTTGTTTTCAAAATTTTTTTTTTATGAAATATGTATTTTTCATATTGACATTTTTTAATATTTTCTTTTAATTTCTCTTTCGTAAATCATGTTTGAAGTTTCGGATGAACTTTAATTTGAAAAAAATAGCTCAGCTGCATTTCCGCTACTACCTTGTGAATGTGCCTTGCTTTGTAGTATGAAAATCAAACATTTTTGATTTTTGTTGTACAGCAAAATTTGTTTTATGAGTAGCTGATTTGGAAAACGTAGAGTTTCTGCGTCTCAATTTTAAAATTAGCTTTATGTAGCGGATATTTTAAATAAATAAAAAACATAGACATTATTTTAACCATTCTCTACAACATGACCCTTTTGTTAACAATTCGTCTCTATTTTTTTTAGGTGTGTAGGAGTCATAACTCGGTGCCGTTTAGACCGATTGTAAAATTTTTTTTGTTGTCTGAGGGGCTATAGCTTCCCTTTGGTCCCATTTGAAAAAAGTGGGCGGGGTCATGCCCACTTTTCACACACCTTGAGCTCTAAAATAGACACAATCTTCTTTTAAAAAAATGGGCGGGGTCACGCCCATTACCATTTTATATTATATTTCACAGGGTTCAATTTCACCGATTTTTATGAAACTTGGCACACACCCTAAGCTTTAATAAAGGCACAAAATTGAGTTCAAAAAAGTGGGCAGGGCACGCCTATTAAATTTTAGTATAATATTTCATGTGCTTGTACTTAACCAATATTTACGAAACTTGGCACACACCTTGAACTCTTAAAAATACACAATCTTGTTTTAGAAAAGGGGCGTAGCCACGCCCCATAAAATTTAAAACCTAATTTCACGTGCTTTTACTTTATCGATCTGTACGAAACTTGGCACACACCTTGAACTCTTAAAAATACACAATCTTGTTTTACAAAAGTAGGCGTAGCCACGCCCCATAAAATTTAATACTATATTTCACGTGTTTTTACTTAATCGATTTTTACGAAACTGGACCATATTTCTAAATAAGCACTAAAAAGCTACAAATAACACTTTTTAAAAAAATAATTAAACCGACTTCAAAAATAAGCACTAAAAAGCTACAAATAATACCTATAGATCTAGTTAAATAAAAGATTTTTATGTATGTATGTTACCTACAGTGTCGTTTGAAGTTGGTGCCAGTAATACTGGTACTAAACACATAGGAACATGGCCGGTATTAAAACTGCAAGTAATTTTTATGTACATATGTATATGTAGGTATGTGCTTAGTTACCAATGTTGCTGGGACCAACTTCAAACGGCACTGTAGGTAACATATACATATGTATATTATTATTATTTATTTATTTTTATTTTTTTCAACTGCATTTCACTTATTATTAATAAATCCACCACATTATTTATTTATCCGATTGTGTATTGCCTTAAAAATTTTCTTTCAAATGCATTAGCATGATTTGTAGTAACGTGTATTTGAAAACCCGAACTACAGCTCATACTACGCTAAGTACGAAATTAAGTATGGTGTATACCTTGCATTAAAGTTTAAGGTATACACACATATTTAGGTACTTACATATACATATATACATACATACATATGTATGTATGTACATATCTATTTATTTCACATTTTTATACATACATATCTTTTATAATTTTTACATACATACACACATACGTACATATATTTGAGATTGCAATCACTTCTTTTTAAGCTTTAAAATTAATAGATGCATATGTATGTACATACATATACATACATATGTTCATCTACTTATATGTTTTAATTTTTTTCATTAATTTATACCTTTTGTTACACATACATATGTAAGTATGTACATATTCATTTTTGTTGAAAACTACACAAAATTTTTGTTATTTTATGGCGACCTTAACGGTTTAATAATCCTCGTCATAGGTAAGTTGGTGTATACATTTCTTAATTTTATTACATTTCTTTCTTTTTATGTCACTACTTCCTTTTCGTTTGTATTTCCAACAAATAATTTGTTTACACTTTGTGTTATCGTTAAGAGAATAAATCAAAATAGAGTAAACTACAGCTAGAAACAACAACAGAAATAAAAAAAACTTAGGTAATCCAAAAAAATGTAGGCAAATACCGTTGCCATCCGTTAAGTTAGTCCGTTGCAACAGATATCTTTCGCTTAACTAAAGTACCTAAACCAGCGTTCCCGAAACACATTCATTCATACTTATGTTAGTGTTGGTTGATTGTTTTTGAGCGTAATTTATGTTTCGCTCATTCTACCAGGGTTGCCATCATTTATTTGTCTCTGATCCCGTAAAAATTCGAAAAAATCCACAATAATCGTCACATATATTAAAAATAAAATTCAATTTGTTATTTTTATTTGAACTCATATAAAAACGTAACGTCTTATGCAAAAAAAAAACTATGACGAATTTTATAAAACGAAAATGCGTTCACAAATTTTTTGTGTGTTGTGTTTTGTTATTTATATTTTTCCATTAAAATTTGTCAACACTTAGCGTTTTAGTTTTACAAAGTAAGTTATTTTCGGAAACAATAAATACATTTGATGCGGGAATATACAGTTTTATAGAAATTTTTATTTCATGCGGAGTACTAAAAATTATCATATAATGACAGGGAGGAATTTGTTTTACTTCGAAGAAAACCATTTACAGAAGCTTTATGAACAATTGCCAATAATCTCGCGTGTAATCGTGTTTTAAAAAAGTCAGCATTGGTTAGTGCCGCTGCACTTAGCATCTGTATTGAAATGCTTCGGTGAGAAAGGAGTCCAAATGCGGAAAACTATTAATGATATTTAAATGTCTTATAATACAAATGCAAGACGTACGGAAAATATTAGCTTATTCATTAATTCCAATATTAAGGACAGAATAATAAGATGAATGCAACGATATTTCTAACATATCCCAATTGATCATATACATACATACATACATACATATGTATGTATGTAAGAAATATTGACAATAATTTCAAAATCCATTACATGCCGACCACACGAGCAATAATCTTGACAATTATTGCCGTGGCAACTGTATAATTCGCTTGCCGACACAAGATATTAGCGTGTGGACCGTATGAATATGTGTTCAAATATAAGGTGTGTTCATTTACTTTACTAGTAAAAATTAGTAACGAGAGAGTAACAAGAAATTTTTCAAAACTACTCTCAAAAATGTAAAAAAGTAAATGAACACTTTACTAGCTAAAATTTGAAAGTTAAAGTAGTGTTGTAATGTATAGGTATATGTATATGAGTACTCAATAACTACCCCTATGTTTTCTGACCATATTATACATATGTACATATATGTATATTATTATAAAAATTATGTGATTATGGTCATTTATATTCACCATTGTCGTGGCTAATAAATTATGTGTTAATCCAAATTTATTTGCAAATATATATCTGAACTAATTGAATTATTTGCCTGCTTAGTGCCTATTCAAATTATGCCTTTTTAGCCTGCCTTGCTTACACAATTTTCTTCTAATCCCCCTTCGAAAAGTCACGCACATTTACATTAACAGCATGTTTATAGAACCCAATATGACCTGACCTGACGTTTATCAAGTTTGCGGTTGTTTAACGCGAATGTCATTTTATTTTTGTAAAAAAACGTAACAACTGACAGTTTGTTTGGGTTTGTATAACGCTTTTTCTGCTGTCAAAACAAACAAAAAAGTGCACGAATGCAAAATTACATTCGTCGGTGGAAAAAATTACAAATTTTATAAGAAATAAATAAAATAAAATTGATATATCCGCAAAAAAATGAATGTTGCTACAAATAGTAAATTTTTATTTGTGTTTTCATTATTGTAAGTGGCAATTAGAGCATAAAGTTGACAACAGCCGTGCAGTTATTATTTTTGGAAATTCATTTTCTTTTCTTGCAAGATAATAGCTCATTTTATGCTATTTCATTATTTGTATATGTGTATAAAGTTAAAGATTTCTTTTTTAAATAAAAAAATTTTAACTAGTGTTTTTATGGGAATTGTTAAAATTTAAGTTTAAAATTTTTAAACGCACTAATAATCCCAAATTATTATTTTACTTATGAAGTAAAATATTTTTTATTAAAAAAAAAATTGAATTGAAATTGATTATTGAGGGGTTTAGCTGGATTCTATGCGCATTTCACTGTTGCTAATGCAGATCATCAGGGAACCTTTACCCAAATTTCTTAGAACAACTAGAGTTATTATGTTATAAACTTTCATTTAAACAAATGAGAAGCCTAACAACAAATAACAAAGTTGAAACAATAACTCAATAATCAACATGTTTTTTTATTTTCTTACTTTACCATTGCTACATTGGCTGACTTTTTTTCAGCTTCAAATTGTAGTTGTAAGAGTATGTAAAAGAAAATAAATGTAAATAACAACAACAGCTATTAAAGAATAGAGTGTTGCCACACAAGTATTTTTGACCGAATGCAGTCAAGTTAATAATTAGTGTTTTTTATGGGAATTGTTAAAATTTAAGTTTCCAAGTTTTAGATTTTTTCGTTTTCACTTTTGGCAAAAAAACTCGTATTCTTTTCACAAGACTATTAACAAGTGAAAAGAATACTAATTTTTTTGCCAAAAGTGAAAACGAAACAATCTAAAAGTTTGAAATCGTTCATTTAACAATCGTTTTCATCTAAAATCGGATGCAAGAACACATACTATTAATTTTTATTTTCTAAATTTCAACTTAAACAGGCGTAGGATGTGTTTTAACATCCGAACTCACAAGAAAAAATGTGAAAACGATTTGAAAGCCAGAACATTCTACCAGGGTTGCCATCATTTATTTGTCTCTGACCCCGTAAAAATTCGAAAAAATCCACAAAAATCGTCACATATATTAAAAATAAAATTCAATTTGTTATTTTTATTTGAACTCATATAAAAACGTAACGTCTTATGCAAAAAAAAAACTATGACGAATTTTATAAAACGAAAATGCGTTCACAAATTTTTTGTGTGTTGTGTTTTGTTATTTATATTTTTCCATTAAAATTTGTCAACACTTAGCGTTGTAGTTTTACAAAGTAAGTTATTTTCGGAAACAATAAATACATTTGATGCGGGAATATACAGTTTTATAGAAATTTTTATTTCATGCGGAGTACTAAAAATTATCATATAATGACAGGGAGGAATTTGTTTTACTTCGAAGAAAACCATTTACAGAAGCTTTATGAACAATTGCCAATAATCTCGCGTGTAATCGTGTTTTAAAAAAGTCAGCATTGGTTAGTGCCGCTGCACTTAGCATCTGTATTGAAATGCTTCGGTGAGAAAGGAGTCCAAATGCGGAAAACTATTAATGATATTTAAATGTCTTATAATACAAATGCAAGGCGTACGGAAAATATTAGCTTATTCATTAATTCCAATATTAAGGACAGAATAATAAGATGAATGCAACGATATTTCTAACATATCCCAATTGATCATATACATACATACATACATATGTATGTATGTAAGAAATATTGACAATAATTTCAAAATCCATTACATGCCGACCACACGAGCAATAATCTTGACAATTATTGCCGTGGCAACTGTATAATTCGCTTGCCGACACAAGATATTAGCGTGTGGACCGTATGAATATGTGTTCAAATATAAGGTGTGTTCATTTAGTTTACTAGTAAAAATTAGTAACGAGAGAGTAACAAGAAATTTTTCAAAACTACTCTCAAAAATGTAAAAAAGTAAATGAACACTTTACTAGCTAAAATTTGAAAGTTAAAATAGTGTTGTAATGTATAGGTATATATGAGTACTCAATAACTGCCCCTATGTTTTCTGACCATATAATACATATGTACATATATGTATATTATTATAAAAATGATGTGATTATAGTCATTTATATTCACCATTGTCGTGGCTAATAAATTATGTGTTAATCCAAATTTATTTGCAAATATATATCTGAACTAATTGAATTATTTGCCTGCTTAGTGCCTATTCAAATTATGCCTTTTTAGCCTGCCTTGCTTACACAATTTTCTTCTAATCCCCCTTCGAAAAGTCACGCACATTTACATTAACAGCATGTTTATAGAACCCAATATGTCTAAAATACCCGTATAAGACCTGACGTTTATCAAGTTTGCGGTTGTTTAACGCGAATGTCATTTTATTTTTGTAAAAAAACGTAACAAGTGACAGTTTGTTTGGGTTTGTATAACGCTTTTTCTGCTGTCAAAACAAGCAAAAAAGTGCACGAATGCAAAATTACATTCGTCGGTGGAAAAAATTACAAATTTTATAAGAAATAAATAAAATAAAATTGATATATCCGCAAAAAAATTAATGTTGCTACAAATAGTAAATTTTTATTTGTGTTTTCATTATTATAAGTGGCAATTAGAGCATAAAGTTGACAACAGCCGTGCAGTTATTATTTTTGGAAATTCATTTTCTTTTCTTGCAAGATAATAGCTCATTTTATGCTATTTCATTATTTGTATATGTGTATAAAGTTGAAGATTTCTTTTTTAAATAAAAAAATTTTAACTAGTGTTTTTATGGGAATTGTTAAAATTTAAGTTTAAAATTTTTAAACGCACTAATAATCCCAAATTATTATTTTACTTATGAAGTAAAATATTTTTTATTAAAAAAAAATTCAATTGAAATTGATTATTGAGGGGTTTAGCTGGATTCTATGCGCATTTCACTGTTGCTAATGCAGATCATCAGGGAACCTTTACCCAAATTTCTTAGAACAACTAGAGTTATTATGTTATAAACTTTCATTTAAACAAATGAGAAGCCTAACAACAAATAACAAAGTTGAAACAATAACTCAATAATCAACATGTTTTTTTATTTTCTTACTTTACCATTGCTACATTGGCTGACTTTTTTTCAGCTTCAAATTGTAGTTGTAAGAGTATGTAAAAGAAAATAAATGTAAATAACAACAACAGCTATTAAAGAATAGAGTGTTGCCACACAAGTATTTTTGACCGAATGCAGTCAAGTTAATAATTAGTGTTTTTTATGGGAATGGTTAAAATTTAAGTTTCCAAGTTTTAGATTTTTTCGTTTTCACTTTTGGCAAAAAAACTCGTATTCTTTTCACAAGACTATTAACAAGTGAAAAGAATAGTAGTTTTTTTGCCCAAAGTGAAAACGAAACTGATATTGCTAATGTAATGGTGGACAAATAAATAGGGTTTCGTGGATTCGTTTAGAAAAAAGCTGTTTTACCATATATTTATGTACATCAACAGCCCTTATTCTCAAAAAAATTTGAATTTGATGAATACTAAGCTGCCCATCGAAAATGCTGAATACGGTCATATATTTTATTATTTATATTTACAAATTCTAGTGATAAAATGATCTTGCTAGATTTTGCTTTTTTGATCGATATGAAAATTAGTTAGTCAATCAAGTCATACTTGAGCACTTCCTCACGGAAAAAAATATTGATATAATGTTGGTCTCTGAGACTCATTTGACTTCGAGAAGCCTTTTTAAAATTTATGGCTACACCTTATATGATTCAAAGGACCCGAGAGGAAGAGCATGCGGTGGATCAGCAATTTTAATAAAGTCAAGACTCAAGCATTATATTATTGACAACATTTGCGAAGAACATTTACAAGCAACGAATATTTGTATCGAAAATTTTTGCACTAATTTTGTCATATCATCAATTTACTCCCCTCCTAGGTTCGCAATTACTGAGGACCAATACGAGAATTTCTACAAATCCCTTGGCCCTTGCTTCGTAGCAGCTGGCGACTACAATGCAAAACATACGTTCTGGGGTTCGCGTCTTATTACACCTAGAGGTCGGGCATTGTTCAACACAATTTCAAAAATGGGCTTGGACGTCATTTCGAGTGGGGAGCCCACTTACTGGCCTACGGACATACAAAAAATTCCGGATGTTATAGATTTTGGAGTCATGAAAAATATTTCTAGGGAATTAGTTCATGTTGAAGCGTCTCAAGATCTTTCCTCCGATCACTCTCCCACGATCGTTACAATTTGTAGCCCACTAAGTAGTGACTTACCTCACCCGTATGTGAAGACGATCAACCGTGTTAATTGGCTGGGGTTCAGAAAATATCTCAGTACTCATTGTACGGAAAACATTATACTAAGAACATCCGAAGATATTGAATTTAACATTGGCAATCTTATCAAAAATATAAAACAGGCTGCTGAACATGCGACTACCTCCTACCCGCAGACTGGATTTAATAGAATTTATTCTACGGATATTGAACGTCTTGTAAGTGAAAAAAGAAGAGCTAGAAGGGAATGGCAACAGCACAGATCACCACAACATAAAATCAGATTTAAAGAGTGCACTAAACGACTCCAAGACTTGCTTGCATTTGAAAAAACTGCATCTTTTAAAAACTATCTGGAAGGTCTTGATGCCACACCAGCATCTAATTACTCCTTGTGGCGCGCTGCTAGAAAGCTTAAAACACCTGTTGCGTTTAAACCACCTCTGCGTACATCTACAGGGGGTTGGGCAAGAAGCGATACTGAAAAAGGTAAACTATTTGCTGAGGATTTAAAATCAGTATTTACCCCTAACTCGTGTACTGGTGTTATTGATTTGCCGAATGTAGTGGCGCTACCCCCTCGACCCAAAAAATTTAGAACGTGTGATGTACAAAAAGTAATTGCTGAACTTAACCCGAAGAAAGCTCCGGGTATTGATGGAATTAGTAACCAGATGCTAATAAAGTTGCCTCGTATTGCAATTAGAATCCTATTATTTATTTTTAACGCCATTTTACGACTGGAGTATTTTCCAAATAGCTGGAAGCTTGCCAAAGTTAAAATGATTCCAAAGCCGGGCAAAGACCTTACCAAGGCTGAGTCATACAGGCCAATAAGTCTTCTATCAACAATGTCAAAACTTTTCGAAAAACTGCTCATGACAAAATTGTCCCCAATTCTAGTTAGTAATGGGTGCATACCGGACCATCAATTTGGTTTTAGAAGTCAGCATAGCACCATCGAACAAACTCATAGATTGGTTCAATTTATAAGAAGAACATTTGAAGAAAAGAAGTATTGTTCTGCGCTGTTTATCGACGTTTCTCAGGCATTTGATAAAGTGTGGCATGAAGGTCTTATTTTAAAATTGAAATCATATTTACCAATAAATTTTCTGAAGCTATTAGAAAGTTATATTACTACTCGGAAGTTTACGGTTGTGGAAGGAGACTTCATGAGTGTGCCCGATTCTATATCATCCGGTGTGCCACAGGGGAGCATACTGGGGCCAGTTTTGTATTTGATTTACACTTGTGATATGCCTTTGAGCAGCAATATTCATACATCTACGTTTGCCGATGATACAGCCTGCCTTAGTATGCACGAAAACCCTCACGAGGCTTCCCGATATCTACAAGAACATATTACACAACTGGAACTATGGTTAAATTTATGGAGAATCAAAGTAAACGAGCAAAAGTGTGTCCAGGTAACATTTACCCTGCGAAGAGATACTTGTTCCCCTATTCGAATCAACAATCAAGTTGTTCTTCAACATTCACACGTAAAATACCTTGGTATACACCTTGATCGACGGCTTACATGGAAGCCCCATATTGACTCAAAGCTAACACAAATGAAACTGAAATTAACTCAGCTACATTGGCTGATTGGTAGAAATTCTTCACTCAGTCTAGATTGTAAACTTTTAATATACAAGACGATTTTGAAACCAATATGGTGCTACGGAATACAGTTATGGGGCACTGCTTCAGCTTCTAATGTCGAGAGAATCCAACGAAGGCAAAACAAAATTTTACGCTTAATAACATTGGCTCCATGGTATATAAAAAATTCAAATATACATCGTGATTTAAATATGCCACTAGTGACTGAAGAAATTGCAAAATACGCTGGCAAATATTTAACAAAACTCGAGTCACATCCTAATCCGCTTGCCCGTAATATTTTGAACTTTACTGGACACATCCGCCTAAAAAAGAGGGACACATGGGCTCTTATTCATAGCACTCCAGATGGGACTTCTTGAAAATACTTTATTTTTTTCCTTTTGACTATCACTACTTATGTATTATATATAACTATTACTAAGCTTATGTCCGACACTGGTCGGGCCTAATTATATTTTTAGATTTAAGATTTGAATACTTATTGTTAGTTCATATATGAAGATACAATAAATAAAAAAATCATGCATTCAAAAAAAAAAAAAAAAAAAAAAAAAAAAAAAATCAAGTCATGAGCTACAAGGTAGAGTCAAGCTAGATGAGCTTAAAACGGACTTTATAAGTTTTCAATGAATTTTCAAGTAGCAAAACAACAAAAGATTTGGCTATACCACTTGCGTGTTATGATTAAAAAAATATAGTATATTACATTCTTATGAATTGAACAGGCTAATGTTCGTAACGCTTTTTAAGCAAAATTACATGGCCACCTTCGAAACCGGCTGGCTGTTCCGTTCAACTATAGTTGTGTTCATTTACTAAAAAATTTTACGAATTTGTAACAATTGTTACTGGAAAGTGTTCATTAACCCAAAAAATTTGCAACGAGAGAGCGTCGAAAGAGCGTACAAAACTGAGAGACAGAAAAATTCTTGCAAGTTTTTACAAGTGAAACTTTTACTTGTAATAGTTTTTCAAACAGCTGTTTTATGATTGTGTTTGCAAAACAATTTTCTAAATTAAGTTGAAAATAAAAATATTTTGGAAAATTTAAGAAATTGTAAGTAAATGTAAGCTTTTAATACGATAAAAAGTATTAAAAAGATAAAAAATTTATTTTTGTGTAACTAGCAACAACAGAAGCAAAATAATATGTGTAATGAAATTGAACTAATATATACATATATGCATTAATATTTTTCTACAGCCTCTGAAATGTTTTTGTTTTTCTTTCATTTTCGCAGACCAGCTGTTATTTTTAGTGTTGTAAATATTATGAGTACCTAGCTACTCGGTAATTTACACTAAGACGATATTTACACTCGGCCTTTTCTGGTTATCTGTGCAGGCAGGCTTTTTAAGTTTGTTGGTGAGAGGTGTTGAGAAGCATTCGGAGTAAAACAAAAGCAACGAAATGAAAATTCGAGGGGATTTTTGACATTTATCTTTGTTTTTTCGTCCTCTCAGCATTAAGCATGTATATTAACGTCAAAAAGTCTTGAAGAAAAAAGCCTTAATGTACATGTGCGTGACTTTTCGAAGGGGGATTAAAAGAAAATTGTGTAAGCAAGGCAGGCTAAAAAGGCATAATTTGAATAGGCACTAAGCAGGCAAATAATTCAATTAGTTCAGATATATATTTGCAAATAAATTTGAATTAACACATAATTTATTAGTCACGACAATGGTGAATATAAATGACCATAATCACATAATTTTTATAATAATATAAATATGTGTACATATGTATAATATGTCCAGAAAACATAGGGGTAGTTATTGAGTACTCATGTATACCTATACATTACAACACTACTTTAACTTTCAAATTTTAGCTAGTAAAGTGTTCATTTAAGGTGCCTATACTTTACATGTTTTTTACATTGCTCCTGTCAAATTTTAGATAATTCGGTGAAAACATGTAGTTGGTGACCTCAAAAACTTTGCTTATGTAAAATACGCAAGCAAAAACATAAGACAAATTTTCAATTAGAGCATGTTCTATTTTCTTATGTTCACACATGTGTTTTCAAATGTCTATGCCATGTGAAAAGATTTATCGACGGTTGAATGTCTCCGATACATTAGCCGTCCGTTTAAAGTATTTTCATTAGTGATAAATTAAATATTTTTTATCTCATTTTAAAATTTTAATAACAATGATATAAAGTATATAACAAGTGTTGATACAAGGTCCATATTTTGCAGATTAAAAAGAATAAAACTTAAATAAACATTTGTGACGCCGGCGCTTCAGCAACGCTACCAAAGAAATTTCCAGCGGCTTTAATATGAAAATAAAAACAATCATGGCCGATGTCACGTGTAATTGTACATACAGTTGGTGACCAAAAATTAAAAACCTTATCAGGGTTACCGTTCACCCGACTAAAGTCGCAATTTGACCCTTTTTTAGCGGTCTGCGACTTTTTGTGAGACTTTTTTTTGTCACCGACTTTTCCGACTTTTTTAATTTTGTTGCGACTTTTTACCCTTTTTTGTGAAACTTCTCAAAAAATAGTTCATTTGCAGTAAATTAAAAGTTTTTTGATTATTTTTATCAAAAAAAAATCGGCAAAATTTAAAAGCAATTCACAGATTATTGGTCATTTGGAAACACTTTTATCACTTTTTGCAACATGCAAGTCATGTATAAAATGAATTCAAGAAATGTTTCATAAATTTTCAGTAGAAGTTGCAAAGAATAGTTTTAACTAAAATCTTCAGGGTACATGAAAACATGTACATACCCAGCAAAAAATGTCAAAAAAGGTAATCGGGTTTGGAATGAAGCATTTTTGGTGGAAGCTTTTCCTTACTGGATTACCAAGTTAATGATTTTATCAAGGCATGAGACTAAAATAATCGATTCTTGAGAAGTACTTACTTTTTTTATTTGGCAACTTGTTCACGTAATCTATTTAATCTAAAAAAATTATTCTCATCATTTAGCAACTTGTATATAATTTTTTCAAATTTTAGGTAATGTGATTTGTAAGCGAGTAATGAAATTTGGTAATCAGAAAAGTAAGTCATTATATGGTAATGTGTAATTTTTTGCTGGGTACATATATAAGCATGTATAATTAACGTGACCAGAAGCTTTTTACAAAAAGCGGGACACGATCGTTCAAAAAGCGGGATTTTGACGAAAATATGGCCAAAAAGCGGGATTTTTAAATAAACAACTATTTGAAAGCGGGATGTGTAATACGCACATAAAAAGTTTCGTATGTACTTAGGAAACACAGTTTTTAACTCAAAAGAATCGATTTTAAATAAACAAAAGTTTTTATTAACAAAAATTTTTATTTAGTAACATAAAATAAATAAAATTAAAGATTTTTTGACTTCATTTACAAAACAAAATACGATTTTTATACAAAACAATGTACAAAAACTTAAGGCGAATGACAGCAAGTGGCCTTGTTAGTCCATATTATCATCAACTGACTACACCAATGTGTCAAACTCTTTATAAAAAAATAAGCAAGAACTTTTTATTTTATTATTGACAGTTTGGTGAATGTCAGTTTTTATTCTCCTGATAAGCCCTCTTGGTAATAAATTCCTAAAGCAGCAGAATGTCTGCACATATAAAGCACTGTAACAAAAGGATCTTTGAGTGTGTACGTTTGTATTTTTATTTTTTTCATTTGAGGAGCTGCCAGATCCAAAAAATAAACAATAACTACACTAAAAAATATTTGGAATAAATTTTTATCAGTTACATATTAATAAGAGATAAGATAAGAGATAAGAAATTTCAAAACTCTAAAAAGCGGGATAAAGCGGGATAAAAATTCAAGGCGGGATCAACCTCAGAAAAGCGGGATAATCCCGCCTAAAGCGGGATGTCTGGTCAGGTTATGTATAATGCAACTGCATGTGTTGTGAAATATGATAAAAATGGATTCTGCAATAAGCTTTTTGTTTTGTTTCAACTGTTTTTTTGTTTTGTTATGCTTTTTATTAATAAAAAACGTAAAAAAAAGAGGTGCAACTTTTATTTTCTCAAACGACTTTTTTATGCGACTTTATTTTCACAAAACGACCTTTTGTGCGACTTTTCTAAAATTCCCAGCGTTAACCCTGAACCTTATGTAAATTAATCAAGTTTGACAAACACAACAAAAAACATGTGAATTGTAAACTTGAAAAAACACAAGCAAAAACATATAGTGTATTGGTACCTTTACTTTTTCACATTTTTTAGTGTAGTTTTGAAAAATTTCTTGTTACTCTCTCGTTACTAATTTTTACTAGTAAAGTAAATGAACACAATGTTGTTGTCAGAATCAGTGTTTTCAACTCTTAAATTTCAAAAAGCACTGAAACCAGGTAAAAAATGCGTAATTCAAGTAAAAAAGCAGTAAATTTAAATTTCTTTATTATATTAACAAAAATTGTTACACAACCCAATTTTCTCGTTTTAGACCGTTTTTTATAAAAAGCGAAGCGTTAACCAAGTGTAACATTCTGTTACGTTTTTTAGATTTAAATAAAGTCATGAAAGTTACAGAAGTTTGATAGGAATGCATTTTTGATAATATGTACCTCAAACGAGTTTATATCAACTGAATCGTTATTAGACTTTAGTTTAGCCCAAAACTCGATAGTGGACTCAAAGTTTCTCCATTCTCTTAAGGTAATCATTCTCCATCCATTGCACGTAGTAGACAAAATTCGCTATTATACTATACTTGCATTATCTCTTCTTTGTCCAGTAGCGGATTTATGTTTGATTTCGCACTAGGCACCGTGAGATATACCGCCCTTTTTGCTCTATGAAGAAAAGTTTTTAATGCTATGTTTAGACGACGAGTTGAATCACCTGCTTCGCTCTCTGAATCATGTTTATGAATCATGGTGCTTATGCTATGTTTAGACGACGAGTTGAATCACCTGCTTCGCTCTCTGAATCATGTTTATGAATCATGCTGTTTAGACTATGCATTCGTGCTTCGCGTGCAGCGTGCCAATTTAGTGCTTTTCGTACTAGATTTAGAGTTTTTTAATTCATAACAGTGCGGAATTTTTCAAATTGTTGCTTAAAAAAAAAGCCACTAAATTGGTGCTTTTCACCTTTGATTTTATTGCGTTTTACATATCTACTAAATATTAATTTGTGAAAGTGTGGTGGCTTTATAAGAAACACTAAATAAGAAATTTTCACTTTTCAAAAACTATCTGCTTTCATCCCTTTTAGGCATGCAAAGTTTCCTTTGCAGAATGTTAATTCAGCTGGATGAAATACGAAGGAAGAAAACCTTTATCTTTCATAGTGAGAAAAAATAATATATTTCTAGAAATTACAGTTATAAAATAACTTAATGGCCTGTCACACACGAGACTAATTTTTATGCCGCACAATTTTTGTTCTTTTAAGAACACACGAGACCAATTCATCCGGCATAAAAATGTAAATGTATACATAGCTTTGTGTGTATTAGTGTTTTTTGTATGCATTTGATATTTGCTGTTTTTTTAAGTTATGTGTGTATTGGTTTTGTGCTGGTGATGCGGGGTTATAGCTGGTTGACAAATTATGCCAAACATGAAACCCCTCTCTTTGCCTCTCTCACCTACAAACTGGCATGTTATGCCAGCACAATTGTTCTCGTGTGTGAAAGGCCAATTACAACAATAATCTAATTACTAACAACTGAGGGAAGCAATGTATTGGTTTTTTGATAACGAAAGCTTTCAAAAATGCTTCTGAAAAGTACTAACGTAAGGTTCTCTAACAAAGTGGACAAAAGTAAAAAAAATGTAAACCAGTAACTTTTGCATCTGAGTACACAAAAACTACACATTAATACTTCTGTAAAATAAATTAGTAAAGCAAAAAATTAATGGCTTTTTGGAAACTGAATGCATTGCTTCTAGCTGGCTTACAAAAATTCTTCTGGGATGCGGTAATTTTTGCTGGGATGGCGAAATTGAAGAAATAGAACGAAGTATCAGAAATATAAGGATACATAAATGGAAAAATTTGCTCAAAACTGATCAACTTTGGATTCAAGTTTATAATTTCTATATTCTATATTCTAATCATAATCCATTTCTAATACTCTCAGTATTTTCTCTATGACAATTAACATTACCATGTTCAAATGTTGAAGTAGAAATAACTTTTAGCGCTTATAACTATTTTAAAAGTAAGTTAGAAATACAATAAGGATTTTATAAATCAAATTGTTTCATATTGTTACGGAAATGGCCGTCGACAAGATTAATGCATCATTATGCAAATAAATTCCAACAGGGTTAATAGTGCGAAAATATTCCTACAGGGCAATTAAAGAAGTATCTGGAATAATAACAAAGAAACATCCAGAAGAAGTAAACGTACACACGTACATACATACATGCAAGCACTATAACAAATAACTAACTATATACGCATGCCTAGTACATACATACGTGATTAAACGTAAACAACCAACAACAACTACAAGCTTCTGCTTGTTGTGAAGATAGACATAGCTACATGCATACATACATACATGCCTGGCAATTCCAACGAAAGGTAGAAATAAGTAAACAACCACTTAATGATGTATGCATATACACACGTATGTACATAGTTACCACAAGAACTTAATTACGCGCTTTATAAACAACATTGAAGATAATGATGATTAGGTCTAGACTTTGCATGAAAATTCTGGTGGTTGTTGTGCGAAGTATAAAAAGGGGTTGACGCATCCAACAGCAGTTCAGTTGTGATTAAGAGTTCAGTCGCGATCAAAAGTTAGTTGGGAATAAATCAGTTGCGAAGAAGCTCAGTTGCGAATAAGTGCAGTTGCTAATAAGAAGTCTGTTGTTAATCAAGTGAGTTGACAATTAAGTTGTGCGCAGTCCGTGATTTGTGATACAACAGTGAGTGGATATTTGAGTCTGTGCTTTACAATACGTGAGTTGGAAATAGAAGAGACTATAGTACAGTCTATAGTGACAGTTAGAGTCTGTCGTGATTTGAGTTTATTGTGGAGTCCCTTGAGTAAAGAGTAAGGGAGCAGTGGAAGCTGATAAACGTGTGTAAGTGAAGCCAGCGAGTCCTGATTAGTGTATCAACTGTGAGAGTCTGCCATAGAGTTGTTATTGGTGTATCAACTGGAAGTGTCGGCAGAGTGGGTCTTGTGTGTGACGAGCAACAGAGAAAGCAGAATTGTGTCAACACTAGCGCAGCCAGTGGTCTAAGACGAACGTATACAACAGCGAGGAAGGAGTAGTGGTAACCAGTTGTGAATATTGAGTAATATATGTGTTTGTATTTAAGCTCTTGAATTGAATTTAGATTAGTCGTATTTATTGATTAATAAAGAGTGTATCATTCTTAACCCTAATTAGTACACTGGGGTCTTTTATTTATTGCAAATCTACGAATCTACGGAAAAGCGTTTTTAACAGAGAATAAAAACGTAACATTTGGTGTCAGAAGTGGGATTTGCAAATAAAAGCGGCACGTTTAAAAAAGGTTAAACGTAAAGTAAGAGTGATACGAAAAGGACAACCTCACACGTTTGAAAAGGTTAAACGTGAATAAAACCACATACGTTTGAAAAGGTTAAACGTAATAATTGGTTTTGAGGAAAATGAAATATCAAGAGCTTAAGGTGGTGCAACTCAAGGAAGAATTGAGTAAGCGGAAACTGTCGACAACAGGTAATAAGGCAGAACTTCAAAAAAGGTTCATAGACGAGTTCCACCGACGTAACATCGACATAGAAAGTTATGAGTTCGATAAAAAAGAAAAATATGAGATGGAAGCATCCACTCCTTCTATTAGCACTCCAATCAGTACAGACATTAGCGCAATGTTGGCCGCAATGATGGAGAAAATGGAAACCAGGTTTGGGCAAATGAATGAGAAGTTTCAAGAGTCTTCTAGGGCTAATGCCGAATTGAAAGCTGAAATGAAGGCTGATTTGCAAGAAACATCTAGGGCTAACAGTGAGAAAATGGAAATTTGGTTTGATAAAATGGATGCGAGATTTGTAGAAATGTCTGAGTCCATAAACAAAAGGGCACATGGTGAAGAAATGCAAGTCAGTAAATCAGACGAAGAGATTTCTGACTTGGGAAACAGTGTCAATGCAGACATTTCTGTCACAGAGGAAGACGCTGACGAAAAACTAAAGACAGAACATGAAATCAACAGTGGTCAGTGTCAACAAGTTGGACATGAGCAAAGTTTGCCAGAAGTTTCCAGCAAAGTAGAGGACGTTGGTTACTTAGATGATAGTCAAGCTGTTTGTGACACGGCAGAATTAGCTATTGAAGAAATGAACTCATTTGCTCAGGGTAATGAAACTGCTACAGTATACGAAGCACGCAGCAGAAAAGCAGTAAGGAGGAAAAATACAACTTTTATACAGAGCCTTAAGCGTGTGGTAAGGCCAACTCTAGTCAAGGGACAGTCTAGAGTCGGAGCCAAGGGTCATAAATGTGGAATGGTAAGGCAAGCTAGAGTCAGAGCCAACGGCCACAAATGGGAAAGGAGTAGTCATCTCCAGAGTATGGTAAGGCAAGCTCTAGTTGAGGGACAAAATAGAGTCAGAGCCAAATACCACAAATGTGGAAGAAGTTGTCACCTAAAGCGTAAACCAAGGCAAGCTGTAGAGGAAATACAAAGCAGATTCTGTACCAAGGGTTGCAAGTGTCAAGGAAGGTTTCAGCTCCAGCATACGGCAAGGCAAGCAGTAGAGGAAATGCTAAGCAGAGTCAGTGCCACCAAGGGCCGCAAATATCGAAGAAGTAATCTCCAGCGTAAGACAATACAAGTACCAGTTGAAAGACGAGGCATAGCCAGAACTAAAGCCAACAAATATGGAAGAGGTAGTCGTCTCCAACGTAACTACAAGGCGTATAGAAAACGAAGAAAAAGAAAGGCGATGATGTGCCTATTCGGGACGAATAGGCTTAAGTGGGCGGCAGTGTTACGGAAATGGCCGTCGACAAGATTAATGCATCATTATGCAAATAAATTCCAACAGGGTTAATAGTGCGAAAATATTCCTACAGGGCAATTAAAGAAGTATCTGGAATAATAACAAAGAAACATCCAGAAGAAGTAAACGTACACACGTACATACATACATGCAAGCACTATAACAAATAACTAACTATATACGCATGCCTAGTACATACATACGTGATTAAACGTAAACAACCAACAACAACTACAAGCTTCTGCTTGTTGTGAAGATAGACATAGCTACATGCATACATACATACATGCCTGGCAATTCCAACGAAAGGTAGAAATAAGTAAACAACCACTTAATGATGTATGCATATACACACGTATGTACATAGTTACCACAAGAACTTAATTACGCGCTTTATAAACAACATTGAAGATAATGATGATTAGGTCTAGACTTTGCATGAAAATTCTGGTGGTTGTTGTGCGAAGTATAAAAAGGGGTTGACGCATCCAACAGCAGTTCAGTTGTGATTAAGAGTTCAGTCGCGATCAAAAGTTAGTTGGGAATAAATCAGTTGCGAAGAAGCTCAGTTGCGAATAAGTGCAGTTGCTAATAAGAAGTCTGTTGTTAATCAAGTGAGTTGACAATTAAGTTGTGCGCAGTCCGTGATTTGTGATACAACAGTGAGTGGATATTTGAGTCTGTGCTTTACAATACGTGAGTTGGAAATAGAAGAGACTATAGTACAGTCTATAGTGACAGTTAGAGTCTGTCGTGATTTGAGTTTATTGTGGAGTCCCTTGAGTAAAGAGTAAGGGAGCAGTGGAAGCTGATAAACGTGTGTAAGTGAAGCCAGCGAGTCCTGATTAGTGTATCAACTGTGAGAGTCTGCCATAGAGTTGTTATTGGTGTATCAACTGGAAGTGTCGGCAGAGTGGGTCTTGTGTGTGACGAGCAACAGAGAAAGCAGAATTGTGTCAACACTAGCGCAGCCAGTGGTCTAAGACGAACGTATACAACAGCGAGGAAGGAGTAGTGGTAACCAGTTGTGAATATTGAGTAATATATGTGTTTGTATTTAAGCTCTTGAATTGAATTTAGATTAGTCGTATTTATTGATTAATAAAGAGTGTATCATTCTTAACCCTAATTAGTACACTGGGGTCTTTTATTTATTGCAAATCTACGAATCTACGGAAAAGCGTTTTTAACAGAGAATAAAAACGTAACATTTGGTGTCAGAAGTGGGATTTGCAAATAAAAGCGGCACGTTTAAAAAAGGTTAAACGTAAAGTAAGAGTGATACGAAAAGGACAACCTCACACGTTTGAAAAGGTTAAACGTGAATAAAACCACATACGTTTGAAAAGGTTAAACGTAATAATTGGTTTTGAGGAAAATGAAATATCAAGAGCTTAAGGTGGTGCAACTCAAGGAAGAATTGAGTAAGCGGAAACTGTCGACAACAGGTAATAAGGCAGAACTTCAAAAAAGGTTCATAGACGAGTTCCACCGACGTAACATCGACATAGAAAGTTATGAGTTCGATAAAAAAGAAAAATATGAGATGGAAGCATCCACTCCTTCTATTAGCACTCCAATCAGTACAGACATTAGCGCAATGTTGGCCGCAATGATGGAGAAAATGGAAACCAGGTTTGGGCAAATGAATGAGAAGTTTCAAGAGTCTTCTAGGGCTAATGCCGAATTGAAAGCTGAAATGAAGGCTGATTTGCAAGAAACATCTAGGGCTAACAGTGAGAAAATGGAAATTTGGTTTGATAAAATGGATGCGAGATTTGTAGAAATGTCTGAGTCCATAAACAAAAGGGCACATGGTGAAGAAATGCAAGTCAGTAAATCAGACGAAGAGATTTCTGACTTGGGAAACAGTGTCAATGCAGACATTTCTGTCACAGAGGAAGACGCTGACGAAAAACTAAAGACAGAACATGAAATCAACAGTGGTCAGTGTCAACAAGTTGGACATGAGCAAAGTTTGCCAGAAGTTTCCAGCAAAGTAGAGGACGTTGGTTACTTAGATGATAGTCAAGCTGTTTGTGACACGGCAGAATTAGCTATTGAAGAAATGAACTCATTTGCTCAGGGTAATGAAACTGCTACAGTATACGAAGCACGCAGCAGAAAAGCAGTAAGGAGGAAAAATACAACTTTTATACAGAGCCTTAAGCGTGTGGTAAGGCCAACTCTAGTCAAGGGACAGTCTAGAGTCGGAGCCAAGGGTCATAAATGTGGAATGGTAAGGCAAGCTAGAGTCAGAGCCAACGGCCACAAATGGGAAAGGAGTAGTCATCTCCAGAGTATGGTAAGGCAAGCTCTAGTTGAGGGACAAAATAGAGTCAGAGCCAAATACCACAAATGTGGAAGAAGTTGTCACCTAAAGCGTAAACCAAGGCAAGCTGTAGAGGAAATACAAAGCAGATTCTGTACCAAGGGTTGCAAGTGTCAAGGAAGGTTTCAGCTCCAGCATACGGCAAGGCAAGCAGTAGAGGAAATGCTAAGCAGAGTCAGTGCCACCAAGGGCCGCAAATATCGAAGAAGTAATCTCCAGCGTAAGACAATACAAGTACCAGTTGAAAGACGAGGCATAGCCAGAACTAAAGCCAACAAATATGGAAGAGGTAGTCGTCTCCAACGTAACTACAAGGCGTATAGAAAACGAAGAAAAAGAAAGGCGATGATGTGCCTATTCGGGACGAATAGGCTTAAGTGGGCGGCAGTGTTACGGAAATGGCCGTCGACAAGATTAATGCATCATTATGCAAATAAATTCCAACAGGGTTAATAGTGCGAAAATATTCCTACAGGGCAATTAAAGAAGTATCTGGAATAATAACAAAGAAACATCCAGAAGAAGTAAACGTACACACGTACATACATACATGCAAGCACTATAACAAATAACTAACTATATACGCATGCCTAGTACATACATACGTGATTAAACGTAAACAACCAACAACAACTACAAGCTTCTGCTTGTTGTGAAGATAGACATAGCTACATGCATACATACATACATGCCTGGCAATTCCAACGAAAGGTAGAAATAAGTAAACAACCACTTAATGATGTATGCATATACACACGTATGTACATAGTTACCACAAGAACTTAATTACGCGCTTTATAAACAACATTGAAGATAATGATGATTAGGTCTAGACTTTGCATGAAAATTCTGGTGGTTGTTGTGCGAAGTATAAAAAGGGGTTGACGCATCCAACAGCAGTTCAGTTGTGATTAAGAGTTCAGTCGCGATCAAAAGTTAGTTGGGAATAAATCAGTTGCGAAGAAGCTCAGTTGCGAATAAGTGCAGTTGCTAATAAGAAGTCTGTTGTTAATCAAGTGAGTTGACAATTAAGTTGTGCGCAGTCCGTGATTTGTGATACAACAGTGAGTGGATATTTGAGTCTGTGCTTTACAATACGTGAGTTGGAAATAGAAGAGACTATAGTACAGTCTATAGTGACAGTTAGAGTCTGTCGTGATTTGAGTTTATTGTGGAGTCCCTTGAGTAAAGAGTAAGGGAGCAGTGGAAGCTGATAAACGTGTGTAAGTGAAGCCAGCGAGTCCTGATTAGTGTATCAACTGTGAGAGTCTGCCATAGAGTTGTTATTGGTGTATCAACTGGAAGTGTCGGCAGAGTGGGTCTTGTGTGTGACGAGCAACAGAGAAAGCAGAATTGTGTCAACACTAGCGCAGCCAGTGGTCTAAGACGAACGTATACAACAGCGAGGAAGGAGTAGTGGTAACCAGTTGTGAATATTGAGTAATATATGTGTTTGTATTTAAGCTCTTGAATTGAATTTAGATTAGTGGTATTTATTGATTAATAAAGAGTGTATCATTCTTAACCCTAATTAGTACAATGGGGTCTTTTATTTATTGCAAATCTACGAATCTACGGAAAAGCGTTTTTAACAGAGAATAAAAACGTAACAATATAAAATACGGTCTAAAAAGAAAGTTTTGTGTTGTTGTGAAAACAGACAACACTGAATCTCTTTTTACTGGAATATTTCCAGTAATCGAGTGTCAAATGAAAACAAGTCACAAAAATATTATTTAAATCACAAAAAAAGAAATAATTTGCAAGAAAAATAAAATTGAATAATGAACATGAATATAAATTGAATGTAAAATGCTTGAAATAAGTTTTTTCTAGTAACTGTCTCTGTTACAGAAAATTCGACAAAAAAATTCTAAATAAATATAATCATATCGACTCGTTAATAATAATTTTAGTTCAACAATTCATTGCATATCTTTTCAACTAGTTTATTTTTCATATTTTCACACAAATTCAAAAATTCACATGTTCTTGTACAAATTTGGTTCTTCTCGTACCAATTTAAAATGCGTGTTATTTAGACAGTTCTTGCGAGAAACTTTTCACAAAATATTGTTACAGAAACACTTTTTCTCATATCGTTCCAATAATTGCTGGAAATTTGTTTAAATGACAGATAGTTCTCCCAAAGTAACGATACAGAAACACTTATGTGAGAAAAGTAATTTTGTGTTTCAATTTACACTGTTTTTGTTACGATTCCCTTGTTTCATGCGGGAAATTTTACGATGCGAGAAATAAAGAAACGAGCTACAGAATGTAACATACTGAACCATGTTCATGTAAAAATTAATTCAGATGAAACACCTAAAATCTAATTGTTTTATTAAAACAGTTTTATGACCAGAGGAAAAAGGTGAAACTGCATTTCCTGAAACGAGGAGTATAATTCTCGTTGATCACTCTTTTCTTAAAATAATACACCATAATTGCAGTATCTTGCCAAATGAGCTTCTATTATTTTCCTACTCATATTCTACTTGTAAGCAAAATCGAAATATGGCTCGATATAATTGAAATTATTACATAAAACCTATGAAATGTAGTAAATTTAAAATTGTAGTTAACTTAAATTTTTAATTTCTACTCAATCAATACACATATAATTAGCCATGTGGGCTTTCTCTGTATTGAAAATAAATAGATAAATATAAATAAAAAATATGTATATCGCATTTAGTGCTTTTTTATGAACACACAGTGCTTTTTGCTCTGAAAAATTTGGCATCACTGTTCGCGTGGCATTTTTTTATGTATATTCACACAAACATACGTATCATACGCACGTACATATATACATGCATACATACTTACATAAATTCGATTCATTCAAAATCTTGCTTTTGAAGGCATCTCTATATTTTCTTCTTATTTTTCCTTTTTATATTATTCATAACTTAATTAAATTTATTTATATTAAACTCACATCTATGTTTTTTGGCTTGTTTTCATTTGTTTACAAACACACACATACACATATACCTATTTTGTTTTGATAGCTAGTTCAGATAAAGTGGCGATTAACTGCGATAAAAGTTAGAGAAGATGCCAATTTTACGTGCTTCGCAAGTAGATTCATATTGAATCTACGTGATTCGCTCTCATAATTTTGTATGGCGAAGCAAGTGGGTTCGGTCATGATTGGGGCGTGAAGCATGAATAGAGAGCGAAGCACGTACCGTGTAAACATACTATAACATTAAATATGCAATTTATAAATATTTAAATTACATTGTGCAACAGTAAAAACTCCGCACGGTCGTGACAGTATAGGTTTTTTTACTATATATGGCAATGATGTAGCCGAGAGGCCACTAAATAAGTATCATTATATTATCATATCAATTTTTTTTTGCAAAAGTTAAGTAAAATTTTTTTCAGTTAATTTAATTATTATTTTTCGAACTGTATTTTGTTTCTATATTCTTATGAATAGAACAGGCTAATGTTCGTAATGTGATAATTATTAATGAACAAATAACATCAAAGTTCGTTGTAAATATTCTGACAACAACAGTTAATAGTAACAAACCAAAAAAGTTTGTCTTATAGTATGTTCACACGGACAGCAATTATCGAGGTTCGCTCTCTCATTCACGGTTCGCGGCCGAATCTTGATTGAATCAACATGGTTTGCCATACAAATTTTTGAGAGAGAACCAACTTGGTTCATTTTGAACCTAGCTGCGAACCATGAAGAAATTGCTATCATCGCTAGTTTTGATAACAAATTATCGTTAATTTATCTGAACTAGCTATCAAAACAAAATGAGTACATACATACACATACACATTTTTAAACAAAAAAACACACAAAAAATGATCGCGAGTATGAATTATTAATATTAGAACACATTTTATTAATTATTTTAGATTGATTTGTTTATCTACTGTAAAAAAGCAAATAGCACAGATTATAAAACGCGTATCAACTATTCACGTATATATGTATGCATGTATTACTACGTTTATACGCAGGGCTTATTTGCAAATAAAACAGGAAATTGTTGCCATATTATTGTTTTTATTGCGACTTACTAATTCAGAAAACTATTCACGATTAACGCACTATTTGCAAATAAAATGGAAAAGGTTGCCACGCTTACAAATGTTTCATAAGAAAAAACAATAAATGGATAAATATTGCACAAAAAACATTGATAGAAGCAAATAATAACAATTAAAACAAATAATTATTTGATATTTTGTGCATTTTACACTATTTTTTGTCAACATAAGTAAACTTTCTATAGAAGTGCTACCAAGTTTGTGTACTTTTGCTATGCCGTATAAACAGTGAGTTAATTTATTTGCAAATAATTTTATTTGCAAATAGTGCGCGTATAAACGTAGTATATGTATATACATGAAAACAGTGATGCCAACTTTTGATACTCAAAGCGCGTAAAATTTTTTTGAAAAAGCACTAAATTGAAAAAATATGCATTTAGCGCAAAATAAAGTAAAATTTTTTGAATAAGCGCGAAAAGGAGCTAGTTTTAAAATGTTTCTGTTTTAAATCAAAACATCAACAAATTTTGTTAAGTAATTTATTAAAAATTAATATGTACCTATCATAAGATCAATACATACGAGTACATAAGTACATTAGCTAGAGATATTACATTTCATATTACATTTTAATAAGGTAGATATAAATAGTGTACCTACATATATACATAATAGAACTATATATGCATATGTATGTATCTATGTTTACATAAGTACATACATACAAAATTTCAATATTTTGCTCTTTCAAAAACATACATTATCATGTTTTTAGGATAAATCAAATCACAAAAAATTCGAATAAATAGAAGATTATTCTATATTATTCTTCTTGTTTAAATTGGTAAACTAACAAAATAAAAATGAGTTAAAAGTCGATATTGCTAAATTAAAGGAAGTTCACAAAGACTAAAATCTAGCCATATTGAACAAAAAGTAAAAAGGGGCTAAAGGGCTGAAACCAAATTCGATAGAAATAATTTCATTTCCGTAATTAGGTTCTGCAGAAAACGAAAAACGAAGAATTTGCTCGATGAATAATGCTCTGAATTGTAATTTTCACTATGTGAAAGTACAAAAATCACTTTGAAACTTTATTTCAACAAAGAAAAATTTTTTTCAACCGTTTATTTAAAATATGTTTGTTTTATTTAATTTTTTTTACATATTTAAGATATTTTCTCAAGTCTTAAGGAAAAAATGCATTATCATAAGAACTGAAATATTCTATTCCTTCAAATAAAATTAAATAAAACTTTAACACATACACTACGTTTGGATATGAAAGTGGATCTGAAGAATTTTTCTGCAAAATCTTGACCGCTCTGGGCATCCAAAATTGCAGTTATTGCAATTGCAGACAATGAATGTATATATTTTTTAATTTGGTTCACTTCAATAAAAAAAATTTATCCTTTGGTATTTTGTTGTTCTTCTAATACGAGCAACAATGTGTTTTTTATTGCCACAATATTGCATCATTTAAATTGAAAACAATCGAATTGACGTTTTTTCGGAATGAACAAATCGATCGAAATCTGAAGAAGGTAAAACAAAATCGATCGAAATGAAAATTCGTCATCAACACAATTTCGATGGATTTCTGTGACAGGCCTGATAAATATAAAAATTGCTTCGTATTTTTTCCGCGTTTTGAGTGACTGAAAACGGATTAAATCCAGCACGAAAAGTTCCAAGTTGGCATCACTGCATCAAAAATATTTGTCAAAATGAACCACGAATGTGTCGTCTGAACACGAGGGTTCGCAATCGTGGTTCAGAGAGCGAACCAAGTGGTTCATGTTGCCGTCTGAACATAGCATTAAGTAGAACAAAAATAAGCAAATTAACAAACATGTGCATAGTTAGTAAAGAACAAACGACAATGGTAAGGCTGTTTTAAATATAGAGATGGTAACTTTGAGCCTTCATTACAAGACACATGAGCAAATTGAAATGCAATGAATCGAACCAATTCACATATTCCATTTGCAATAAAGTTTCGTATATAAGGCAGACGTCTAAAGAACAAACAAAATATTTAAAATGTTAATTTTTAGGGTTCTGCAAATTTTGCCGCCCCTAAAAGCACCCCCCTACGCGGGGCCACACGGAACTATGCGTAAATTCATCGCTGTGCCGTGTCGTGCGGGAAAACACTGTTTGCATTAATTATGCTTTGAGATTAATATGACGTGTATTTCTTCAACCAAGCCTTGTTCAATCTAACTAGAATTTTTCGAAATGCTCTATTAAACTTCAGAGCCTATGTTTTTTATATGACTGACTTTTTCGAGAACAAAATAGATAAGGAAATTTCATTATGAATTTTGGGTTTAGTGCCACTGCCACGAATCAAAAAGCACCAAAAACCAATTAAAAAAGCACTAAGCACTAATTTAAAAATTTTTCGCGTCGAAAATTTCAAACAGCACTTAAAACGGTGCGAAAAGCACCGAGTTGACAACGCTGGTCAGAACATTAGCCTGTTCAATTCATAAGAATATAGAAACAAATACAGTTCGAAAAATAATAATTGAATTAACTATAGTTTATTACATTTGATCAGAGTTTTTCATAACGTCATCAATATTGATTTCATATGGGCAGCATTTGATTCTAATAAGATTTTCTACATGTTCATCAGTTAGTTTATTTCTGTTTTTACTTTCAATTACTTTTAACAACGAAAATAAAGATTAACAAATATAAGTTGAACCAAACATCGAATACAATTTGTAAACTTCATTTTTTGTTTTTGGATATACATATATCGTCGTTAACATATTTCCAGAACTCTATTCATTTTGCAAGTGGTAAGGCTAAATCTTTTCGCATTTTTATAAGCTCTTCTTTAATGTCACTGGTTTGATTTCCAATATTGCATAGCAACGGATTATCATGTAATTCGATCATATGTTCAATTTTGACGAAATCATTAAAACGGATATTGTAGCTTGCCAACAAATTTTCAAGAACATTAATATATTCAACTATTTTGCTACTTGAAAATTAAACAATAATAAACAATTAAATTTGAAATTTTGCTACTTGAAAAATTTTTAGGTCCTAAACATTTTTATGATTCGGAGAGTCAACATGTTTAATACTATTTCTCTCTCATAACGTTTTTATTTTATTCCAGTGTTGCCGGAATCGAAATTCAATTTAACATAGACGAACCTTCAAAATTACACAAAACAAATTTTGTGTTTTACAATAAGTAATGCTTTTTATATAAGAAAAAAAAAATACGAGTATATATCGAGTGATTTTTTTACTATTTGTTTTTTCAGTGTGAATTTTTTCAGTGCAAAAAAAAGGTTCGTAACTTGTGGTTCGTTATGCTCAGTAAGGTTTGCCATTTCACCCACAGAGGTGTAAAGAGACGGAAAATAATTTGTGTTTTCGGATTTCTCGCTCACTCTGTCACTGCGTCTTTTTTAAACCTTCTTTCGTGCTGAAATTTTTTAACTTATTTTTAATTTACGCTTTGTAACCTTATTCGCTCGGCGATTTTTGTAAATAAATGGTAAAAGTTAAAATTTTTCAATGAAAATGTTTAAAGTTAAATCAGGAATCATTTGCAAACAAATTTTAATCAATCTTTATTACCAAAAATATTTTCCCATTCTATTTCTTTAATTCAATACAACAACTTCTTTAATTTAAATTTGTAAATGTGTATATATGTATGTATGTATGTAGACTAGGGTTTCCACAGCGATTATAATCGTAATCGTAATCGCGATTAATCGCACCTTTTGATCGTAATCGTAATCGAACTCATTACTATGTCGCCTTTTTTAAGCCAAAATTATATGCAAATTTTATATTAAGTGCAAATTCAACTCATAAAAAATTAAAATTAAAATGTTTAATACATATAACATATTTACAATGTACATAATTATTCGACATATTGCCATAATTTTATTTTAATTGAAATTTATGACAATATGTCGAATAATAAATTTCTTAAATGTAAAATTTAAATTTTATTTTTCATTTTACCTTATAAATACTTTTATTGTTCTCCAATGAATTTATAATTGAATAAAGGTGTAGAAAAATTAAATAGATTCATATCGAATATAAATTATTTGCTAGGTTTGTTAAAGTTTCTAGGCCTAATACTCTTATTTTGTGATTTTCAAACATATTATTATTTGTGAATTCTCAAATAGTTTTTAAAAGTCTGTGCATAAGATAAGAGGTTTGTAACTGTGCAAAATATGTGTGTCCAAACAAGATTTGAACAAACATAATAAAATTTAATTAAACCTAAAAATGTATTTATAATTACTCTAATATTATTTAAACTTACCTTTATATTACCTACACATACTTATCTTTACATTATACCTACTTACCATGAATTTATTACTATACACTTACCAGCAACATAAATAATCGCTAAAATAGAAGATATTAAATGAATTGTAATATGCATTACTTTTTTTACTTTAAGTGTTATACTTTCGGCTTTTCCAATGAAGGGAAATGCCGACCTATCTTAAATCGAGATACATACAATTTTAGCATTCACTTGATATCAATCGAACTTTAAAGTCGCCCAATTAATAGATGCTTGAAATTTTTAATTTACCCGAATAAAAGTAAAATTGAAGTATAACTTGTATAACCAAAACGTCTCGTTTGTTTCATTTCCAATAAGTGGAACATAAAGCAGATTTAATAATAATTTACCACATTTTAAATTCCCCAAGGTAAAATATTACATGGTCCTTCGAACCGGATATGAACCAGTGACCTATGGATCATTTCTCTATAGCCCCGATACGTCGAATATAAAACAGAAACAAAATTTCACGGCAAGCTGTATACTTTCAAAATTTAACTAGAAGTATAACTCTAGAGACATTTTTTTGTAGCCCCCACCCATCGAAATTAGAAATTACTTTAATTCGTACATATTTTCTCTATTATAGTTAATTGCGAAATTGTTATTACAATTCAAACCCTTGTCTTTTCCAACTTAATTCAGAATAACATGACTTCTTCAACTCGAACAGATTCTACCTCATCTCCCATGGAGATATTTGAATTTGACTGCGACCATTTGCTCCAGTTCTGTGCGAAATTCAGTAGACTTGCTGTAGACGATCAAACAGAAACAGCACTCGAACTCAAATTAAAAGATTTAGAAGCAAGGTGGTCCAGATTGGAAGTGTCGTATGAAAGAGTCATGATATCTCAGAGCGATCCAAAAAAACCCGAGATAAAAGAAAACATTAAAAAAGAATATGGTATATGCGAAGACGCATATTATAACTACTCTGCCCAAATCATTGATTTATTGAAAGTTAATCGATTGGAAGCATTTGGTAACCCAAACTTTCAATCGACCACTCGCAATCAACCGCCACAAGCGTTTAATCAAAATTTTATTCAAGAAAACTCTAACAATTGCATAAAACTACCCCCCTGTGTCACAGAAGTATTCAAAGGCAGTTACGAACAATGGCCCTCATTTCGTGACATGTTCACGGCCTTATATATAAACCATTCTAAGCTCTCCCCTGTGACAAAATTATACCATCTTCGTAATAAAACGAAAGGTGAGGCAGGAGCAATAGTTAAAAGATACCCTCTCTCGAATGAAAACTTTGAACTTGCTTGGAGTGCCCTAAAAACCCGATACGAGAACAAAAGAGTTCTGGTAGACAATCAGATAAAAATCCTTTTCGATATCCCAGCAGCAACGAAAGAAGACAGTGAATCAATAAGAAGAATTCAGTCTTCTGTAAATGACTCTTTGGCTACTTTAAGAACTCTTGGCATTGAAGTAGAAAACTGGGACCCCATTCTGATTCGTTTAATTTCCACCAAACTCCCGGAAAAACTCTAGCACTTTGGGAGCAATCTCTCACTTCTCCCCGAGAGCTACCCATGTGGACTCAAATGTCTCAATTTCTCATAGATAGATATGAGCAGTGGAAAGACTCATGAGCATTCAGACATCAAAAGACTGCTTCACTTTAACAACTACACCCAAACACAAGGTACAAACATATCTATCTCAAGAAAATTTGACGCTTTCTTCTTGCAAGTTATGTGGTGAAAATCACTCGTTAAGAACTTGCCCCAAATTTTTAGCACTTACTATTCAACAGAGAGTCGATTTTGTGTATAAAAACAGATATTGTAACAACTGTTTAGCCTCATCCCACCTCAAGGCCAGTTTCAACAGTAAAAACACCTGTATTCGATGCAAAAAGTCTCATCATACGCTATTGCACATGGGACGAGAATCCCAAGACTCAAGTCGGTTTTCTGAAAGCGCTAAAAGTAAACAAACACTCAATGAGAGCAAATTTCATCAGAAAGCGTTACCAAAAGACTCTCACAATTCTGAGAATATTTTTCAAGATGATATTCCTGGAACTTCAAAGCACATTCAAGCTAATTGCTCAATTAGTGAAGAAAAAATTCTCTTACGAACTGCCCTTATCCAAATAGAATACAAAGGTGAAATATTTACGGTTAGAGCGTTAATTGATCCTGGATCACAACGAACTTTTATAACAGAAAAAATAAGAAATCGACTTCAGCTCCCTTACAAGAAATCCCATTTCGATATTGTCGGAATCGGCGGTCAAAAGCAAACAGCAAGCAAAGAGTGTGAACTCGTTTTATATGCAAAAAGGTACAATCTCAGAATACCAATTAAAGCTATAATTTTACCTAAAGTAACCAAATGACTCCCAGCTTGCACCTTTGAAATTGCTATCTCTGATGAACTCGCCAAACTAGATCTAGCAGACCCAAATTTCAACAAGTCTTCGCAGATAGATCTAATTCTAGGCAATGACTACGAACATTTTCTCAATCGTGAAGGCATAATAAAAAATGTTTGTGGCCAAGCATCAGCTTATAATACAATATTCGGATGGGTACTTAGTGGTCCAATAAATTCAAAGGTCGTTCAGTCATTCACCACTTCGGTGCAAAAATCAGATACTCCAGATCTTATCAATTTATTAAAAAAATTTTGGGAACAAGAAGAAATTCCTGTATCTCGTCCAAAATCTACCGAAGAAGAGTTTTGTGAGACCTATTACTCACAAACAACGACTCGTGACGAAAACGGTAGATATGTAGTGAGACTGCCATTCAACTCAGAATTTCCCGATAAGATATATCTTGGCTCATCACGCTTTGTAGCATTGGCACAATATTCCCGAATGGAAAAAACTTTAGCCAAAGATCCCCCTCTGCAATCAGAATATCAAGCAGTTCTCAAAGAATACTTAGAGCTTGATCACATGGAAGAAACCTCCGCGCATGAAATTATATCTCACAGCAAATTTTACTCATACTATTTGCCACATCATGCGATTGTTCGCCCAGAGCACAAAACTACCAAAGTTCGAGTAGTTTTTAATGCCTCGCGAAAAACAAAGTCTGGAATTTCCTTAAATGACATACTCAATTGGAGAAAGTATCGTTATGTATTCAGCGGCGACATGCAAAAAATGTATCGTCAAATACTGGTACACCCTGCCGATAGGCCCTTTCAACGAATTCTATTCCAATCCCAACCAAATACCCCGATAAAAGACTACCAGTTAAAAACTGTAACTTTTGGAGTCAATTGTGCACCCTATCTAGCGATACGAACTCTATTACAACTTGCCTCAGACTCGGAATCAGATTTTCCCAAAGCAGCGTCAATTTTGCGTACAGAGACCTATGTCGATGATATACTTTCCGGTGGGTTCTCAATAAAAGAAGCTCTATCTGCTCAAAACCAGCTCATTGAAGCATTAAAATCAGCTGGGTTCCCTCTTAAAAGGATTACGGGAAATGATCCACAATTACTCTCACATTTGTCGAAGGAAGATCTTTACGACTCAGATTTCCTACGATTCCAAGAGACAAGCTCCGCCAAAACACTTGGCATTAAATGGAATGCGCTCAATGACTCATTCACGTATAGCTTTACCCCAATCGAACAAACTACAAAAGCCACAAAACGTCAAATCCTCTCCACAGTAGCAAAAATTTTTGACCCTGCGGGATGGCTAGCACCCATAGTCATCAGAGCAAAAATATTTATGCAACAATTGTGGTTAGAGGGCCTACAATGGGATGAGGACGTTTCACCCGAGTCTATCCAAACTTGGAATGACCTCGTAAAAGATCTCTCGAAAGTGGAGAATATATCTATATCTCGTTGGCTGCAGTATCACCCTACAGACGGTATTCAAATACACGGGTTTGCAGATGCCTCAAAATCTGCATATTGCGCAACAGTTTATATTCTCTGTAAAACTAAATCAAACACATCATTCTCGAATTTATTAGTAGCAAAAAGCAAGGTTGCCCCGATTCAAACTGTTTGTCTGCCGCGTCTGGAGCTTAATGGAGCATTGCTTCTAGCAAATCTCATAAGTTACGTCAATTCCTCTCTTAAATTTAATTGCAAAGAAATATTTCTATGGACAGACTCTTCCATAGTTCTGAGCTGGCTCTCCAAACCTCCCTCTTCATGGGAAACATATGTAGCTAATAGAACTTCCAAAATTAACCTCTTAGCACCAAATGCATCATGGGGACATGTCCCAACACATGAAAACCCAGCAGATTTGGGAACACGCGGAGTCAGGCCTCAAGACCTCGCACATAATTCGCTTTGGTGGTATGGCCCATCTTGGTTAACCAAACCAGCATCCGAATGGCCAAAAAGAAATCCCATAATGGCCACACCAATGCCCACAGAAATACAATCCCTACATACTGAAATTACAGTTGACCTTTTAAACAACTTTTCATCATATAGCAGGGCCTTACGAGTTGTGTGCTACATTTTTCGGTTTTATAACAATTGCTCCAAAAATTTCAGATCGAATGTAGACTATAATATCCCCGACAACTTATCTCAAAAAGAAATGAAATTTGTAAAAACTCGGCTAATTATACTAGCTCAAAAGACTTTTTACAATGAAGAATACCAATGCCTGTCTAAATCCAAACCAGTACCAAATAAAAGCTCACTAAAAAATCTCAACCCATTTATAGACTCGAGCTCAATTTTACGCGTGAATGGTAGGTTAGCCCAATCAACTCTTCCATATAATGAACGTCACCCAATTATTTTACCTGGAAACTCTCAAGTCTGCCAACTTTATATCACTCATCTTCACAACTTTCTCGCACATGCGGAATGCAGTCAAATGTGCAGAATGGTGCAGACTGAATTTTATGTTTTCAGACTTAAACCTCGAGTAAAAAACATTATACGTCGCTGCAAAACATGCGTCATTTATAAACAACAATCATGCGCCCAATTAATGGCAGCACTCCCCCCTGAAAGATGCAAGTTGTCTTCACCTTTCCAGATCACTGGTGTTGACTTTGCCGGACCATTTGAGCTCAAAGCCTCAGCACTACGCAAGTCTCCATCGATAAAGGCATATGTAAGTGTTTTCGTATGTTACAGTACAAAGGCAATACACTTAGAACTATGCTCCGATTTATCGTCTATCGCATTCCAAGCAGCATTTGCCCGATTTGTTGGGAGGCGGGGACTTCCCCAAAGGGTAACATCGGACAATGGTAGAAACTTTCTGGGTGCAAGCCGATCCCTGGAGCAAGAATTTAAAACATTTGTTAATGAAGTTGCACAAGATGTCTCGCAGAAATATTTAGCTTATGGGTTTGAATGGAACTTCATTCCGCCTCACGCACCACACATGGGCGGCTTGTGGGAAGCCGCAGTCAAAAGTTTTAAGTTTCATTTAAAACGAATTTTGGGTGCCCAAAAGCTCAATTTCGAAGAGTTCTCCACTGTTCTAGCTCGAATTGAAGGCGTTCTCAATTCCCGGCCAATGTCAGCATTGTCAGAAGATCCGACGGACTTAACCGCTTTAACTCCAGGCCATTTCTTAAGAGGAGCGCCGTTAATGGCATTTCCAGAGCAAACTTTCGAAAATATGTCTCTCGTCAACAGATGGGAAAAGCTAAAAGTGCTTCACCACCAATTCGCCAAGCGATGGAAGGAGGACTACCTCAAGTCCCTTCACAAGAGGTATAAATGGAAGAACTCGGTGCCAAACCTTCAAATAGGAGATCTTGTGGTAGTAATCGACGACTTACTACCACCTCATGAGTGGCGCTTAGGTCGAATCGAGCAAACCTATGCCGGTCGAGATAAAAACGTACGTATCGCCGACGTACGCATAGCCACAGGATTGATAACCCGGCCCATAGTCAAACTTTGCTATCTGCCTTTCCTAAACTCTGAAAGCTCTCACTGAAATTTATTAAAACCTCATCTACATGTTACACGTGAATGCACTATTAAAAATTTTCAATAATTAAATATATTACACTACTATTATAGCAATATTTCCTCAGTCCTTTTCTCACATCAACCCTAGCTATTAATCCTATATATATTTTGTTTTCTTTAGGACCTACAAAGCAAACACAATATGCCTAGTCAAAATCAACGTGGAAATCAACGTGGAAATCACAAATCTGCCAAAAGAGATGTGGACACTTACAAATGCATGGTTTGCAAGGATTTTCATTCCTTGAAAATTTGTAAAAAGTTTTTAAAAATGACCGTTCGAATGAGGGAGGAAGCTGTGGAAAGATACCGCTATTGCATAAATTGTTTGGCAAGGAGCCACAATTTACGTGCTTGTACCTCCATGAATACGTGCAAAATATGCGATAAATACCACCACACACTCTTGCATTACACATCTCGCAACTCCAATTCAACACGAGGTATTTCTACTTGGCAATTACGCCAAAAACGAGCAGCATTAAAAAGGAAATCTGTAGCGAAAACATCATCATCAAGTAAATCAACTTCATCGTCAAAAGTATCGTCAGCGGCCAGATTGTCAACGTCAGATACACTACCTGCAACTTCAAAATCATCGGTGACGCAACATGCCAATATAATTGTTGAAGTTATTAAATCATTAGCAAGCGTATTGGGAACCACCACTCAACATTAATTTCTTGTCAAACATTCAGGCCCGGCGGCATGTCCAAACAAGATTTGAACAAACATAATAAAATTTAATTAAACCTAAAAATGTATTTATAATTACTCTAATATTATTTAAACTTACCTTTATATTACCTACACATACTTATCTTTACATTATACCTACTTACCATGAATTTATTACTATACACTTACCAGCAACATAAATAATCGCTAAAATAGAAGATATTAAATGAATTGTAATATGCATTACTTTTTTTACTTTAAGTGTTATACTTTCGGCTTTTCCAATAGGAAATGCCGTCCTATCTTAAATCGAGATACATACAATTTTAGCATTCACTTGATATCAATCGAACTTTAAAGTCGCCCAATTAATAGATGCTTGACATTTTTAATTTACCCGAATAAAAGTAAAATTGAAGTATAACTTGTATAACCAAAACGTCTCGTTTGTTTCATTTCCAATAAGTGGAACATAAAGCAGATTTAATAATAATTTACCAGATTTTAAATTCCCCAAGGTAAAATATTACAATGTGGTTAAAATCTACTGATTATTTGGCTAAGCACCAATGAAATATAGACAATTTTATTATATTCTGCTAATTTTATTTCAAAAACGTCGTAATATCTCAAAAATTTCATTACAAGTCATACAAAAATATTTTTAATTCGGTTTGTAGATACGTTGGCTTCTTCGTATATAAAAGCAGTATAAAAAATACTGTTTTTATCAAGGTTGGCAAACGCTATCGTAAAAATACCGATTCAAATACCGCTATAATTAGATACCGGTATCGTTACCGATACCGAAATCCATTTCGGTTAGAAAATACCGGTATCCAGACTACCGTTTACGTCTATACCGGTACGTACCGGTATACCGATTCCGGCCAAAAAATAAATGATAAGTGAGTTGTAGTTGCCAAATTTTTATTATGTATTACAACTTTTTTCACCATGAGACATTTTGGTTTTTATTTCGACCATTGCATTCGTTTTGCTTCATTATTCCAGAAGCCAACCAATCCCATTTGTCAGCCAATATTATTGCCACGTTTATAAAACATAGAATCTCAAGAAAAAACAGCAAAGCCAGAACTAAAAATATTTATAATGTTTTGTAATAGATACTATGGTTTCAAAAAACACAGCGTAGATAAGAACCTTTTTTTCGAGCATTTATTCGAAGACAACTAAAATTAGTTTTTATTCAGAATACTAAAAGTTAAGTTGTTTCAGTTTCAATCCAACTTAGTTGAGCTGTAAACCGTAATATGGGAAAAAACTGCAAAAATATATATAAATTAACTTTCTTTCTTTGGCTTAGAGAAAAAACTTCTAAACTTTTATATTTGAAGTTAAAGATTCCTCTCTTGAGGTGAAGAAAAGTGCCTGCTTTAAATTTTTAAATGTTAATTGTACAAGAAGATTGTTTTCTTTGTTTTTAAGTTGGCTGAAAGAATATTATTTATTCTTTAAATTGAAATATTCCAATGTTCGTTTTGTCTGAATTTTGCGAGAAAGTTATAAACAATATGGGTCCAGTACAAAAATATTGCCTAAGAACGTGTACAAAGTATAGTGTAGAAAAAAAACCAAAAAATTATATTTCGTGAAAAATACGGACATATATTTGAAATTTACTGAAACAAGATATACATGTGTACATATATGGTTCAAAAGGCCTTAGTCTCTTCTTTCTGTATCCTTTTATAAATTTAAAATCGGTTGATATTTAACTTAGTTAGAGGTTGATAAGTGCCTACAGGTACGAAAAAGCGTTTTTTTACCCGTAAAGGCTGGTACTCTGTTCGAAGTTGAGAAAAATTTTCAGTGCAATTGGTTATTTCGCGTGAAAAATTTGACATGTACTAAATGTAGCCCAACTCGCGGTTGTTTTAATAAATTTCTCGCTTTTTTTTGCTTGTAAGTATGCAACATTGCTAAAATTCCGTGCGAAAAAAGCACTGCTCATTTTGTTTCGCAGCTAAACTAAAATGATACCAGGGGGGTTACTCTCTATTGCGATGCGAAAGCAATTACGATGCGAAAGCTAAACGCGTTGATATGCAAATTTGGTACTCTCTATTACTTTCGCAAAACCTTACGCAAAATTGTTTGAAAAAGTGGCAGCACGGACATTGCAAAAGAAAATATTGCAAAGGTTGGCAGTACTGAAATGTCAAAATATGTATAAAAAAACGACAGTTAAAATCAAAATTTAAGAAAAAGTGAAGTGTAACAGCTTTTAATTGAAAATAAAGTGATGGATTCTTTAGCATTATGGTTTTATGAAGAAAACGTCCATGTATAACGAGTCTTAAAGGTTCAATTAGACGTTACATAACCATAGCCATAGAAAACAACCTTAACGCCATAACTCTCACCAAAGAAACCAATTGAATTTTGGTTTGGTTATGGCTATGGCATTATGGGTATGTCATTTAATTTAAGCTTAAGAGATAGTTCCGATATACTTTCCTTAAATGACCGCAGGTAAGAAAAAATCTGTAGCGGTATGTTATTAAATACATATTGCTTTATTTTAACTGTGTACAAAATTTGCGTTTCTGTATGTTCTAAACACTGTTCAACACTAGCTAACAGCATGTTTATAGAACACAATATGTCTAAAATACGCGTATAAAATCTGACGTTTATCAAGTTTGCGGTTGTATAACGCGAATGTCATTTTATTTTTGTAAAAAACGTAACAAGTGACAGTTTTTTTTGGGTTTGTATAATGCGTTTTCTGCTGTCAAAACAAAAAAAAAGTGCAATAATGCAAAATTACATTCGTCGGTGGAAAAAATTATAAATTTTATAAGAAATGAATAAAATAAAATTGATATATCCGCAAAAAAGTGAATGTTGCTACAAATAGTAAATTTTTATTTGTTTTTTTATTATTGTAAGTGGCAATTAGAGCATAAAGTTGACAACAGCCGTGCAGTTATTATTTTTGGAAATTCATTTTCTTTTCTTGCAAGATAATAGCTCATTTTATGCTATTTAATGTATATGTGTATAAAGTTAAAGATTTCTTTTTTAAATAAAAATTTTTTATTAACATAAATACTTCCATGTTGCCGTCAAAAAGGGTTACTTTTTTTAATGACAAAAATACAAATTTTATATGACAAAATGTAAACAAATAAAAATTATTTACAGAAAGGCAACACTGTGATTTGGCACTAAATTACTAAGAGCGCCACACGACGTAAGGCGGACGAAAAAAAATTAACGTGTTCTACAAATGCAAACTCTTACGTATTCGTGCGTGTGCCATTCGTGCACGTCTTGATTGTGACGTGTTCTATAAACATGCTGTTCTATAAACGCTGTTCAACACCAGCTAAAAGTTTATAAAACTAAAAATAAATAAAGCTGGATACCAACATCAAATTGGCCAGGAGCATACCTTAGGAATATAGCAGCAGTCAATGTCCCGTCGCTTAAAAGAGCTTTACGTAGCGATTGAGAAAATACAAAACTGTGCTGGAAATGCTTTTTATTTTTACGCATTTTCACTTGGTGTGATTTTTAAAATCAAATATGAATACATACATACATGTGTAATATTATAAGTACTATAAGTATAAGTACTATAAGTGTCACATTTCATTATAAACAACCAGCTATATCCCTTACAGGAGGTCCATTAGAATTTAGGTCGTCTGTCAATTTTGTCCACAAATTATTTGCGGCTTATTTGCTCACATGCAATCCACTAAAATTTCAAACTACCGTTGTTTTGTTTTGAATTTTTTGGCTTTTTCCCTAAAAACTACGATTTAAATATAAATATTTTGGTTTTAAAAAAGGTTTATTAATCAAATTTCCATAGAAAATTAGTTTAATAAGCCTCTTATAAAACAAAAATATTTTTTATGAATACGACAGTCAATATATAAAAATGTTTTTGAACGTACTTACATGTTTTTCTCACTTTGCGTTTGGTATTTAGCTAACGCAAGATTTTTGCGCTTATCGAGCGATTTTGACAGGCGCTTTCGCATTGTAGAGTACGGTGATACCAGACTTGCGAAACGGAAAATAAAAGATGCGAAAGGTAAATGCGCAAACGCATTAGAGAGTACCAATCGTGCGATTTCGTACCATTTTTCTTTCGCATCGTAATAGAGAGTAACCCCCCAGATTAATTTTGCATGGAAAGACATGATTTTCCGTGTTTTTCACACCAATAACAGAGTACTACTCTTGCGAAATATTTCATACCAAATACATACTTTTATATGTAGTTTGACAGCATTTCGCACGAAATTGTGAACAGAGTACCAGGCTTAACTCAAGATTTTGGAGATGTTTGGAAAATATTTATACTCGACAATCCCTAGCAGAAAAATACCCTCATACCTAAATAAGAGCGGCAAGCGTGGCGTTAGTACGTATTTTCAGTACAATCAAATAATATTTTTGCATTTAAATGTACTGAAAATGCGTACCCTGCTGCTAACACTACGCTTGCCGCTCTTATTTAAGTATGAGGGATAGTAACACTTCGCATGTATGTATTTCGATTTCATTAAAAATTTGTCACACAGTATAATTTATCAGTATAGACTTTATATATGTAAAGTTTGAACTGCAGTCTCCTTGTTTCATTTTTTTAATAAATTATTGTTTAGTAATAGTATAAAATCATTTTTAGAAACAAATAAGTTTATATGCTTTTATACATACATATGTTAATGTAAAAATACTCCCTTTTTGAAGTAATTTAATAAAAAAAGTTTTTTTGCTATGTCCACTGCTTGAAATAATAAATTTGTCAGTAATATCGGTAAACCGGTATTATAAACTCGATAACGGTATGTACCGGTACTACCGATACCGAAATAAAAAAAATACCGATACCGCTACCGATACCGAAATTTAAAAAATAATTGTACCGGTATCAATACCGGTTTCCAACCTTGGTTTTTATATGAACTTGTTCATTCATTATGATAATAAATTCATCAAGCGTGGATACAAAATTGAATAAAAAATAAATTATGAAAATAGAAATATACTTCGTCCTAGAAAAATGTTCCTGTAAAAATATTGATTTCCCATAATTTGTATTGTTTTTGATACTCATAAGTTCTTATTTACGAACTTCGTTTTACATGCTTTAAAGTTTTCTCAAATGTAAATATAATTTAATTGAAAAATTCAATTAAAACCCGAATTTAAGATTCGGGTGATGTGATTTCACCATGAATACACTAACAAATGAACAACACTTTGAAATCCTTGAATTTTATAGTATGTTTACACGGTACATGCTTCGCTCTCTATTCATGCTTCAGGCCCCAATCATGACAGAATCAACATTCTTCGCCATACATAATTATGAGATCGAATTAATAGTATGTTTACACGGTACGTGCCTCGCACTCTATTCATGCTTCACGCCCTAATCATGACCGAATCCACTTGCTTCGCCATACAAAATTATGAGAGCAAATCAAGTAGATTCAATATGAATTTACTTGCGAAGCTCGTAAAACACGTATCTTCTCTAACTTTTATAGCAGTTAATCGCCACTTTATCTCAACTAGCTATCAAAACAAAATAGGTATATGTGTATGTGTTCTGTAAACAAATGAAAACAACATAAAAAAATAGATGTGAGTTAATATAAATAAATTTAATTAAGTTATGAATAATATAAAAAGGAAAAATAAGAAGAAAATATAGAGATGCCTTCAAAAACAAGATTTTGAATGAATCGAACTTATGTAAGTATGTATGCATGTATATACGTGCGTACGATATGTATGTTTGTGTGAATTTACATAAAAAAATGCCACGCGAACAGTGATGCCAACTTTTTCAGAGCAAAAAGCACTATGTGTTCATATAAAAGCACTCAATGCAATATATTTTTTATTTATATTTTTATATTTATCTATTTATTTTCAATACAGAGAAAGCCCACATGGCTATTTATATATGTATTGAATGAGTCGAAATTAAAAATTTAAGTTAACTACAATTTTAAATTTCTACAATTCATAGGTTTTATGTAATACTTTCAATTATATCGAGCCATATTTCGATTTTGCTTATAAGTAGAATATGAGTAGGAAAATAATTGAAGTTCATTTGGCAATACACTGCAATTATGGTGTATTATCTTAGGTTAGGTTAGGTTAGGAAGGGTGGTGCCTACCGCACCTCCACTCGGAGACCCAACTGGGTCCATTGTGATTCCCTTCTATTGCCCATTACTGGTAATATTTACCCCTCCCATTTTTAGCTGTATTATCTTAAGAAAAGATAATAATTTCCTCGTTTCAGGATATGCAGTTTAATTTTTTTCTTCTGGCCATAAAGCTGTTTTAATGAAACAATTAGATTTTAGGTGTTTCATCTGAATTAAGTTTTACATGAACATGGTTCAGTATGTTATATTCTGTAGCTCGTTTTTTTTTTGTATTTCTCGCATCGTAAAATTTCCCGCATGAAACAAGGGAATCGTAACAAAAATAGTGTAAATTGAAACACAAAATGGCTTTTCTCACATAAGTGTTTCTGTATATTTACTTTGCGAAAACTATCTGTCATTTAAATAAATTTCCAGCAATTATTGGAAGGATGTGAGAAAAAGTGTTTCTGTAACAATATTCTGTGAAAAGTTTCTCGCAAGAACTATCTAAATAACTCGCATTTTAAATTGGTGCGAGAACAACCAAATTTGTACAAAAACATGAAACATGAAAATATGAATAATAAACTAGTTGAAAAGATATGCAACGAATTGTTGAACTAAAATTATTATTAAGGAGTCGATATCCTTATATTTATTTAAAATTTTTTTGTAGAATTTTCTATAATAGAGACAGTTGCTAGAAAAAATTTATTTCAAGCATTTTACATTCACTTTATATATATGTTCATTATAAAATTTTATTTTTCTGGAAAATTATTATTTTTTTTTTGTTATTGAAATAATATGTTTGTGACTTTTGTTTTCATTTGACACTCGTTTACTGGAAATATTCCAGTAAAAACAGATTCAGTGTTGTCTGTTTTCACATTCAAATACAGAAACACTTTTTTTTCACAAATCGAGAAACGATGGAATTTTGTGTTTCACACTTCATGTGAGAAATTTAACGATGCGAGAATTACAGAAACGAGTTACTGAATAACACAAGCCTTTTCTTTTTAGACCGTATTTTATATGAATAAAACAATTTGATTTATAAAACCATTATTGTATTTCTTACTTACTTTTAAAATAGTTATAAGCGCTAAAAATTATTTCTACTTCAACATTTGAACATGGTAATGTTAATAGTTTTAGAGGAAATATTGACAGTATTAGAAATAAACTATGATTAGTTGAATTTCTATAATTATAAACAATGCAAAATTGATCAGTTTTGAGCAAATTTTTGCATTTATGTATCCTTAAATTTCCGATGCTTCGTTCTATTTCTTCAATTTCACCATCCCAGCAAAAATCACCGCTTCCCAGAAGAGTTTTTGTAAGCCAACTAGAAGCAATGCATTCAGTTTCCAACAAGCCATTAATTTTTTGCTTTACTAGTTCGTTTTACAGAAGTAATAATGTGTAGTTTTTGTGTATTCAGATGCAAAAGTTACTGGTTTAAATTTTTTTTACTTCTGTCCACTTTGTTAGAGAGCCTTACGTTAGTACTTTTCAGAAGAATTTTTGAAAGCTTTCGTTATCAAGAAAGCAATGCATTGTTTCCCTCAGTGGTTAGTAATTAGATTATTGTAATTAAGTTATTTTATAACGTATTTCCAACGTGGTATCCTCTGTAATTTCTAGAAATATATTCTTTTTTCTCACTATGAAAGATAAAGTTTTTCTTCCTTCGTATTTCACCCAGCTGAATTAACATTCTGCAAAGGAAACTTCACATGTTTAAAAGGGGTGAAAGCAGATAGTTTTTGAAAAGTGAAAATAAAGCCACCACACTTTAACAAATTAATATTTAGTAGATTTGCAAAACGCACTAAAATCAAAGGTGAAAAGCACCAATTTAGTGCCTTTTTAAAGCAACAATTTGAAAAATTCCGCACTGTTATGAGCTAAAAAACTCTAAATCTAGTACGAAAAGCACAAAATTGGCACGCTGCACACGAAGCACGAATGAGTAAACTAAACAGCATGATTCATAAACATGATTCAGAGAGCGAAGCAGGTGATTCAACTCGTCGTCTACACATAGCATAAGTATATTCTACTTTCGAAGCACGTAAAATTGGTATCTTCTCTAACTTTTATCGCAGTAATCGCCACTTTATCTGACCTAGCTTTCTGCCTGATTGTCAAGTTTTTTAGTGCACGTTAAATGTCAAGTGAAAATATGATTTGTCAAGCCTTTTTCTAAGTTAATTTTTTTTCTCAAATTTTTTCTAGCTTGTAATAATACTTAAAAAAATAAGTTTATATTTCTAAAAACAAATCTAGAGCCCATATTTTTACTATCAATAGAACTAAGGACTAATATGATACATATTTTTTTCTGTGCAATTATAGTTTAAGGAATATAGTTCTCTTTCTGTACAATTATAATAAAAGTGCCAGCACTGATATTTATCCCATTACTCAATACTACTAAATTGACAACATTGAACAGCTGAGTTGCAATACGTGCCTTGAAGTTTTTGGAAAAAAGTAAGTTTGTTTTAACGAGTAAGGAGTTTTCTTTAAAATATGTGTATAAAGACTGAATTTCTATTGTTATATTGTTTTTTGTTTCATTTATATTGTTTATGTTATTTTTACTTTTATGATACTTTTGTTCTTATTCTAATAATTTTTATGAAAAAATAATAAAATATTCAGGGTTATTCTGAAATACGCGTTCACCTCAAAAACGCGCTAAAATGACAATTCATTATTCCATTAAACGTGCTAGTGAACATCGATATTTTTTGTTATCAAATCGTTCTGATTAACATTTCTCGACATATTCTACCAAACGTGGTGAATAACTGGCTCATGGTAAAATATATACACATTTATAATAATATAATAATAACCCTTTGGTGCACTTTTTTTGCAAAACTAAAAGACAATTTTTATTTTTTTCCGAATAATTTACCGAGACTCCTAATTTTTTGTAAATAGTATATATATATATATACATATATATATATATAATATAAACTGAACATATCTATGTATTCTAATAGCCCACACAAACCACTTTTTACCTTAAAAATTTTCATTCTTGGCTACATTATTGTCATATATAGTTTATATTTATCACCAAGTCTGAATTAGCTTTCGGCCAAAAACTGATCACACTATTTTTCTCTCTCGTCCGATCACTCCCCGACGATCATCACAATTTGTAGCCCATTAAGAAGTAACTTACCTGACCCATATGTGAAGATGATCAATCGTGTAAATTGGCTGGGGTTCAAAAAATATCTCAGCAGTCATTGTACGGAAAACATTACGCTTAGAACACCCGATGATATTGAATCGAACATTGCCAATCTCAGCGAGAATATTAAGCAGGCTGCTGAACAAGCCACTATCTCCCTTCCGCAGACTGGGTTTAATAAAATTTATTCTACAGACATTGAATGAAAACAGCACAGATCACCACAAAATAAAATCAGATTTAAAGAGTGCACTAAACGACTCCAAGAGTTGCTTGAATCTGAAAAAATTGCATCTCTTAAAAATTATCTGGAGGGTCTTGATGTCACACCGGCGTCTAATTACTCTTTGTGGTGCGCTGCCAGAAAGCTTAAAACACCCGTTGAGTATAAGCCACCTCTACGCACATCTACCGGAGGTTGGGCAAGAAGCGATACTGAAAAAGGTAAAATATTTGCTGAGCACTTAAAATCCGTTTTTACGCCAAATATATGTACTGGTGTTGCTGATTTGCCGAATATAGTCGCTCTACCCCCTCAACACATAAAGTTTAAGATGCGTGATTTACAAAAACTAATTGCCGAACTCAACCCGAAGAAAGCTCCGGGTATTGATGGAATTAGTAATCAGATGCTGATGAACTTGCCTCGTATTGCAATGAGAATCCTGTTATTCATATTTAATGCTATTTTACGACTGGAGTATTATCCACACAACTGGAAACTTGCCAAGGTTAAAATGATTTCAAAGCTGGGCAAAGATATAACCAAGGCTGAGTCATATAGGCCAATAAGTCTACTATCTACAATGTCAAAGCTTTTCGAAAAACTGCTCAAAACAAAATTGTCCCCAATTCTAATTAGTAGTGGGTGCATACCAGACCATCAATTTGGTTTTAGAAGTCAGCATAGCACCATTGAACAAACTCACAGATTGGTTCAATTTATAAGAAGAACTTTTGAGGAAAAAAAGTATTGTTCTGCGCTGTTTATAGACATTTCCCAGGCATTTGATAAAGTGTGGCATGAAGGCCTAATATTAAAATTGAAGACTTACTTACCAATAAACATTTTAAATCTTTTGTTGCGGAAGGAGACTTTACAAGTAGACCTGAAACAATTTCATCTGGTGTGCCACAGGGGAGTATACTGGGACCAGTTTTATATTTAATTTATACTTGTGATATGCCTGTGAGCAGTAGTATCCATACTTCCACATTTGCCGACGATACAGCCTTCCTTAGTATGCATGAAAACCCTGATGAGGCATCCCGCAAACTCCAGGAACACATTAGCCAGATGGAGCTTTGGTTAAACTTATGGAGAATCAAGGTAAATGAACAAAAGTGTGTTCAAGTAACATTTACTTTACGAAGAGATACTTGTTCCCCCATTCGGATTAACAATCAATTTGTTTCTCAACATTCACATGTGAAATATCTTGGTATACACCTTGATCGACGACTTACATGGAAACACCACATTGATTCTAAGTTAACTCAAATGAAACTTAAACTAACTCACGTACATTGGCTGATTGGTCGAAATTCAACACTTAGCCTAGACTGTAAACTTTTAATATACAAGTCGCTTTTAAAGCCAATATGGTGCTACGGAATTCAACTATGGGGCACTGCTTCAGCTTCAAATGTAGAGAAAATTCAACGCAGACAAAATAAAATTTTACGCAAGATAACATCGGCTCCATGGTACATCAAAAATTCAAATATACATCGTGATTTGAATATGCCACTAGTGACTGAAGAAATTGCAAAATACGCTGGCAAATATTTAACAAAACTCGAGTCATATCCTAATCCGCTTGCCCGTAATATTTTGAACTTTACTGGACACATCCGCCTAAAAAAGAGGGACACAATGGCTCTTATTCACAGCACTCCAGATGGGACTTCTTGAAAATACTTTTATTTTTTTTCCTTTTGATTATCACTACTTACATATGTATTATATATAACTACTACTAAGCTTGTGTCCGACATTGGTCGGGCCTAATTATATTTTTTAGATTTAAGATTTGAATACTTATTGTTAGTTCATATATGAAGATACAATAAATAAAAATCATGCATTAAAAAAAAAACTATTTTTTGAGGACAAACTCATTATCAGTCTTTGGAGGCCCATAAAAAAAATTGGTCACCATATTGGTCAACCTGAGTATACTACCCTTTGGTAGTACATATAATGTCCAATCGGTGTGTTTTTCTAAAAGTATTTATATGTTGCATAGTGTATTTTATTACATGCTATTTAAAATTGCATTCCTCATAAGAATCGCTTCATTAGAAGCTGCTTCAGTATCATGTTCAAAAAGAATTTCGTAGTCTACGTAGCTATCCAAATCATCCAAATGTTCATTAGGCCGACAAAAATGTATTCTTATGTTGTGGAGGGCACAACACACATTTATAATTCTTGCGGCCTTTTCAGGAGAGTAATGAAGACCATCCATAAGGCACCTGAAACTGTTTTTTAGGATTCCTATTGTCCTCTCAATTATGTTTCTACTTTTAGCATGTGCCAAATTAAAATGTGATTCACGGCTTCCAACAGAAGGCGATCTATATGGAGTAAGCAGCCATGGCTCTAGTGTATATCCAGCGTCTCCTAATAATAAGTCCCTTTTACCCAGATGATACTGCTCTACCATATGCTTCCTAACGTTGGAAAGTTTCCAAATATGGGAATCATGACATCTGCCAGGATACGATGAATTCACAAAACGGATGCGATGTAAATGGTCACAACCCTTCAACAAATCAAATGATGTAACGAGTTATTATATCATATATGTACATTATTTAATATGAATTTTAGTTTAAACTTTAAAGGACTTACAAGCATAACGTTTACACTGTGATACCCTTTTCTATTGTAAAACAAATGATGATCATTTGAAGGGCTCACAATCTTTACGTGCGTTCCATCTATGGCCAGAATAACACGCGGAATAGATGCTTTTTGAAAAAAGTATAAGTTGGCACTTTCTTTTGTTTGATCATCCATTTCAATTTTTATCCAGTTAGGGCATATATATTGTTCTAACAACATCAACACCTCAGTAAGTATTTTTGAAAATGTTGATTGAGATACGTTGATGTGCCAATCTTTCCCCACACCATGTTGGTAGCTTCCCTCCGCAAAGAACCTGAGGCAAGCCGCCAATTTATTGACTGGTTTCAAAGTTCCTAGACGTTGTGTCCCCATTTCAGTGTTGCCGAATCGCGGGTAATTACCCGAATCAGGTGTAATTTTTATGTGCAACTGTAGCGCGTGGGTAATTGCTCTCAGGGGTAATTTACGGGTAATTTGAAATTCGTTTGTTTTATATAATAAATCCTGTTTGTTCTGGCTTTCACATCGTTTTCACACATTTTCTTGTGAGTTCGGATGTTAAAAATTTAGAAAATACAAATTAATAGTATGTGTTCTAGCATCCGAATTTAGAAGAACACTATTTGGAAATTGACGATTTCAAACTTTTAGATTTTTTCGTTTTCGATTTCGTTTTCGATTTTCTTTTCACTTGTTAACAGTCTTGTGAAAAAATACGAATTTCACTTGTTAACAGTGAAAAAATACGAGTTTTTTGCTCAAAATCGAAAACGAGAAAATCTAAAAGTTTGAAATCGTCAATTTCCAAATTGTGTTCTTCTAAATTCGGATGCTAGAACACATGCTATTAATCTGTATTTAAGAAATTTATTATTCGACTTATTGTCATAAGCCCATTTCAATTTGAAATTTATTTGCTGGTGGTTCAACGATGTATATATGCATTTCATTGTTGCTGTAACAAATCGTCAGTAGACTTCAACCACACATTTTGAACAGTCACAAACCTCTTATCTTATGTACAGACTTTCAAAAACTATTTGAGAATTCATAAATAGAAACTTAGAAACTTATTTGCTGGGTTTTGTACATATAAGTTTCTAAGCCTACTATGCTTATTTTTCTTTTGTGATTTTCAAAAATATTATTATTTCTGAATTCTCAAATAGTTTTTGAAAGTCTGTACATAAGATAAGAGGTTTGTGACTGATCAAAATGTGTGGTTGAAGTCTACTGACGATTTGTTACAGCAACAATGAAATGCATATAGACAACGCTGAACCACCAGCAAATAAATTTCAAATTGAAATTAATCTGTATTTTCTAAATTTCAACTTAAACACGCGTATCATGTGTTTTAACATCCGAACTCAGAAGAAAACATGTGAAAACGATGTGAAAGACAGAACACACACGAATACATACATATATAATATAATAAATAAACAAAATAAAATATAAATTATAGTACCGTTGATGCTATTTTATTATTTAACCCGCCAATGGTGACGCAAATTTGACTTTGATCAATGGTGACGCCGGTCTCACGCACCGGGATTTTCAACTGAAGATTTTTCGAAATGTGTTATTAATATTTCATGTTTTTTTATATTTATGCTCTTTGAGAATAAAACAAAGATATTTAATAAGTTTAAGGTATTTTATTTCAATATTAACATAGAAAAGATTGGTTTATTAGAGAATTGAAAATAACAGCGATTTTACTAATACACTTTTCAAAATTAAGAAAAAAAAATAAAAAATCACATTTTTATAAAGAAATGTGATTTTTTATTTTTATGAAATGTTTTTAGTCCTTCGACATTAGGAACTTTTACAAAAAAAATAAATAAAAAAAAATTAATGAAAAATGTATACTTGGTTATTTTACTCACACACACAGTGACACACGGTCTCACGCACCGGGTTAGTAAATAAATGCATAACGTGCGCTCATGAAGCAGTTTTGTCATTAACTATTAATAGGGGATGCCCAATGGGGCAGCTATTCGAAATTGCAACAAAAAATAATAACAGGGAATAATGTTATTCTAATATTTTAACACACCCGGTCTCACAGACCACTACGTCACCATTGGCGGGTTAAAGAAGGTATACAAAAAAACAATAATAATAATAAGCAATAAGAGATGAGGTAGATTTATAATGAACTACTTATTTTTACATGAAAGTTAGCATTTATTTTCACCAAAAAATCATGCTTTTAGATAGCAGAATAAAAAAAATTTATACAAAACAAGAAAAAATAATTTTTTTGATTCGAAATTTATATTACAGGTGAATATTCTATAGGAGAGTTTTTTGCCATCGGAAGCTCATTTTGAGAAAATTTGAGTTGACGTATTTTGAATACACGCTCTCGATATGTTGCACTTCTTAAACAAGATTTTTGAAATGTGTCAAATATATATTTTAAGTTTAAAATTTTTAAACGCACTAATAATCCCAAATTATTATTTTACTTATTAAGTAATTATTAACTTGACTGCACCCGGTCATAAAAAATACTTGTGTGGCAACACTCTATTCTTTAATAGCTGTTGTTGTTATTTACATTTATTTTCTTTTACATATTCTTACAACTACAATTTGAAGCTGAAAAAAGTCAGCCAATGTAGCAATGGTAAAGTAAGAAAATAAAAAAACATGTTGATTATTGAGTTCTTGTTTCAACTTTGTTATTTGTTGTTAGGCTTCTCATTTGTTTAAATGAAAGTTTATAATATAATAACTCTAGTTGTTCTAAGAAATTTGGGTAAAGGTTCCCTGATGATCTGCATTAGCAACAGTGAAATGCGCATAGGATCCAGCTAAACCCCTCAATAATCAATTTCAATGTATTTTTAATAAACAAAATATTTTACTTAATAAGTAAAATAATAATTTGGGATTATTAGTGCGTTTAAAAATTTTAAACTTAAATTTTAACAATTCCCATAAAAACACTAATTATTTATTTTAATATTGCGTGTAATTCCTTTGAAATCGGGCAATTTTGGCTCCTACGAGGTGTAATTTTGAATATATATTTTGGTAACACTGCCCCATTTTGTCTTGTACTTCATTGAGGATGTATGTATTTAAATGCATCCTTATTTATTCTGAAATTTTTTGCAAATCTATATGGAAGAAAAAAATTTATTCCAATTTGTTATGAGAGTGCATGTACAAACGCACCTACTATATTTTAATACTTACGTTGTATCGTCCATTTCAAATATATCCATAGTATTGTACCTTAATGTTTTTAATACCCGACGAAGATTATTTTCTCTAATTTCATTAAAAAAGTAAGCTATTGAATCCATTTATTTGTTTATAAAGTATGATATTTTGTAAGTGATTACAAAAACTCGATTAATTTAACCGATATCTGCTCGCGCGTATTTTAGAATCTGTCGGCGTCGAACAGTCGAAAGTGAACATTCGACGGTAACGAAGTGAAGCACGTACGTTAGAATAGATCTGGCAAGCCTACCTAGCTATCAACACAAAATAGGTATATGTGTATGTGTGTGTTTGTAAACAAATAAAAACCAAAGTAAATTTATATAAAGTATATGCAAGTACTCAGGTGATTAATTTTTTTCTCGTGTGGTGTCTATGCATGAATGTCAAAAGTTGTTTACAATTTTCGTACACCATTTTGTTTTGCTTTGCTTTGTTATACACAATTGTGTGTAGTGAAAAAGTTGAAATAAACTTTTACTTATAAAAGGTGTTTCAAAACATTTAAAAATAATTATATTTAATTATTAAAATAAATATGTAGCTTTTTTTATACTTATTTCACGTAATAAAGGTTTATCAAATAATAAATTTACTTTGGTTTTGTGTATCCATACATTTTCTTTTTGTTGTATGCAGATCTGGGACTTGCATTAAATAAGCAAATGCATTGACCATTACATTAGAACTAACTTTGATAATTATAGTGCAATTTTTTGGCATTGAACTAAAATCTCTCCAAAGTAATACATTAATATTGCACTAGCACCAAATCACATGGAAAAATAGAACGTAAATCTGTACATACATACATAAATATATAAACTTTTTTCTATGTACATATCGCCACTTAAGGCAAAAATCATTTTTCAAGAGAAAGACAAAACTTGAGTAAATTGTTCAAGCGGTAGTATATTCCGTTTATAAAATCGCCATTTCTTAAGATATAATTTTACAATAAAATAAACGAAATCCTAAGTCCTGATCTTTCATTTGTATGAACGTACTTATACAGGTGCCTTCAATGTTCCTTTACTGTATTTTTTTATTTGTATTATCTGATAAAAATATGATTACATTTTATGTAATTTTACTGTGTACAATATGTGCTATTGCAATAATATTGCATTACTTCATGATGTGCTTAGTGGCAATACAAAATTAGTGCATTTTTCGCCATACGATTAGCTGCTAATGCAATATTAATCCATTACTATTAAGAGATTTTATTTAAGTGCAAAAAAATAGTGCATTACAAGCATCAAATTTAAATTTTCACTAAAATTTTTGTTTTCCAATCAGTGATTATGAAAAGTAATGCAAGTTGCCCAGATCTGGTTGTAATCATCTGTTTTTGACATTCATCCATTATTTTTACACAAACAAAGCGCATGTTGTTTTTGTATTTTCTTAGCTGTTGTAGACCTGCATATACTGTATATAAATATAATTTGGACTTGGTGAACTTGTAGCAAGTAAATGGAAAGTTAGCAAGCAGAGCTGCCCTATTATTACCTTAGCACAAATTAACTGGATTTTAGTATAATGTTTTATGAGTTTTTACTCATTTTAAATACATTTAAAAGCTAATTTAATAATTTTTTCTTAAATATTCATAAATCAAGCATTTAATTAATTTTTTAGACAAAAATAACATTGAAACAATACGAATAAAGTTCAATACCATCTAATTCCCTTAAACTTAAACTTTTTTATGTTATCGACAACTCTGCACTAAAAAGTAATTATGCAAGTTGCAAGACAGTCGGCCATTTGTGCGAAATTTTCGTTGATAATACGTACACAGAGCTTGCGTGCAAGGTACTTGCATGTGTAAACGCAGGGTAATTTGAAAACAAAACACACAAGAGGTGGTTGGATAATTCTTGCTATTAAAAATTTTACTAGTAATAATCTCAATTTTTCTATCTCTTTTGAAACTCTCTCCCAGCACAAGTTTTGAGTATGGTGTAACAGTGATGAAAAAGTTGATACGATAGTACTTTTTTTGATACTATTGAATGTTAAAAAATACCGTGATACTCCCCTGGGTTATTCGATACGCTCAAAGGTGTAAAATGTTTCTCTTTTTGCTAGCTCGGCAACCTATTTTTCTATTTTGTTGTGATTTATGTTCCTATGTCATTCATACATGAATGACGAATGTGATCATATCATTACTTTTTTATTGTATAATATACACAATATAAACGTCAAACACTACACAAAAACAAGTAAGAGTGCTTATATACCCTTTACCAACGTACGTACCAGGCTTGCCATTTTAGCACTTTTAGTGCTAGATTTAGCACTTTTTTTCTTCGTTTAGCACTAAGGATTTTGAAAATAATGCTAAGTGCTAGTTTAGCACTTTCTGAAAACTATTTGGCATTTTTTGCACTTTTTTATTTCATTAAATTTATAAATTTTCCACCGATAATTCCTTAAGACAAATTGCGAGCCAATTAATATTATATGTTTATCAAAATTATTTATCTTCATTAAGTGTTTAGTATGACAGGAATCATATAACTGAACCGCTCTGAGATACACATATGGGTACAAATTAACAAAACTAAATTAACAAAACTAAATTAACAAAACTTCTTCTAAGTTTTATTCTTTTTAAGAGCTTGTAGTGTTCGTAAGGTTATTGGTCAGCTTAAACAAAAGTACAGTCAAAGCTAAAGTGAGCCCAAGACTTTAGTTGTCGGTTATACGACAATGTTTAAGTAAAACAATACGTTAGGCTAGGAAGGGTGGTGCTATACCGACCACTCGAAGACAAAATTTGGTCCATTGTGATTCAGTAAAACTATAGAACGTGTGCAATTGGTATATCTGGTTATTAAGTCGGTTCATCTGATTTAACTATGTAGAAAATAACTATTCTTGAATAGTTTGCTCTTTTTTACATTTATTTTATTCACATACTACTTCTTACAACTACAATTTGAGCTGAAAAAAGTCAGCCAATGTAGCAATGGTAAAGTAAAAAAAGTAAAAAAAACATGTTGATTATTACGTTCTTGTTTCAACTTTGATATTTGTTGAACTTCTCATTTGTTTAAATGAAAGTTTAACATAATAACTCTAGTTTTTCTAAGAAAATTTTGGTTAAAGGTTTCCTGATGATCTGCAATAGCAACAGTGAAATGCACATAGGATCCAGCTTAACCCTCAATAATCAATTTTAATGTATTTTTATACATAATTTCAATGTTTTATATATATATAAAAAATATTTTACTGAATAAGTAAAATAATAATTTGGGATTATTAATGTGTTAACAAATGTTAAACTTTACTTAACTATTCTATTTAACACTCTTAAAGATTTGCTCTTTCGTGGTATTCCATTCGCAGCTGGATTCAAAATTTATGAATTAAATACATATTTCAAGCGGCATATACATACATACAATATTATTAAATATGTTATTGTTCACAAAAAGGTCAAAACTCACATAATTTGCTATGGAATGATTGATACAAATCTTTCAAAAAATATGACGACATTTTTCTCACAGTTTAAAATGTTAAGTTTTTAATACTATATAATTTTGCCCACACATTGCACAATATACCTAATTCTAATTTCTGGGCCACAGCCCCATCAGCAAACGCTTTAACAGCCACTATTGCGCAAGTGAGCCAACCAGTTAGTTCCCGTGTATCGTATGCCGATGCTGCTAAAACAAATTCTACTCATACACAAAATGTTTCACCGCCAGATAATTCAACAAATACAAACTCGAACTTTAGTTTCAATCGCCTTGAAGCTACTATTGATAATCTGGTGCAAACTATAAATAATTTTACAACAAATATGACTAGCATGATGCAAGAAATGCTGCGAATGCAGAATACATTGCTTCAAGCTTTAGTTAACAAACCATGAACACGTTAAAAATATGTTTTTGGAACGCAAACGGCATTCGCCAACATAGAAATGAACTTGAGCACTTCCTCACGGAAAAAAATATTGATATAATGTTGGTCTCTGAGACTCATTTGACTTCGAGAAGCCTTTTTAAAATGTATGGCTACACCTTATATGATTCAAAGGACCCGAGAGGAAGAGCATGCGGTGGATCAGCGGTTTTAATAAAGTCAAGGCTCAAGCATTATATTATTGATAACATTTGTGAAGAACATTTGCAAGCAACGAATATTTGTGTCGAAAATTTTTGCACTAATTTTGTCATATCATCCATTTACTCCCCTCCTAGATTCGCAATTACTGAGAATCAATATGAGGATTTTTACAAATCTCTGGGCCCTTGTTTCATAGCAGCCGGCGACTATAATGCTAAACACACGTTCTGGGGTTCGCGTCTTGTTACACCCAGAGGTCGAGCGTTGTTCAATACAATTTCCAAAATGGGCTTGGATGTCATTTCGAGTGGGGAGCCCACTTATTGGCCTACTGACATACGTAAAATTCCGGATGTAATAGATTTTGGCGTTATGAAAAATATCTCTAGGAATTTAATTCAAATTGAAGCTTCTCTAAATCTTTCGTCCGATCACTCTCCCACGATCGTTACAATTTGTGGCCCATTGAGAAGTGACTTACCTCACCCATATGCGAATTTGATAAATCGTGTTAATTGACTGGGATTTAAAAAATATCTTAGTAGTCATTGCACGGAAAATATTACGCTAAGAACATCTGATGATATTGAAACTAACATTGCCAACCTTAAAGAAAATATTAAGCAGGCTGCTAAACATGCTACTACCTCCCATCCGCAGACTGGGTTTAATAAAATTTATTCTACCGAAATTGAACGTGCCGTATGCGAAAAAAGAAGAGCTAGAAGGGAATGGCAACAGCACAGATCACCACAACTTAAAATCAGATTTAAAGAGTGCACTAAACGACTCCAAGAGTTGCTTGCACATGAAAAAAGTGCATCTCTTAAAAACTATCTGGAAAATCTTGATGTCACACCAGCATCTAATTACTCTTTATGGCGCGCTGCTAGAAAGCTTAAAACACCCGTTGAGTTTAAACCACCTCTGCGCACATCTACCGGAGGTTGGGCAAGAAGCGATACTGAAAAAGGTAACATATTTGCTGACCATTTGAAATACATATTTACCCCAAACACATGTACTGGTGTAATTGATTTGCCAAATGTAGACGCTCTACCCCTCAACTAATAAAGTTTAAGACGCGTGATGTACAAAAAGTAATTGCTGAACTCAACCCGAAGAAAGCTCCGGGTTTTGATGGAATTAGTAACCAGATGCTGATGAAGTTGCCTCGTATTGCAATTAGAATACTGTTATTTATTTTCAATGCCATTTTACGACTGGAGTATTATCCACACAGCTGGAAACTTGCCAAAGTTAAAATGATTCCAAAGCCAGGCAAAGATCTTACCAAGGCTGAGTCATATAGGCAAATAAGTCTGCTATCAACAATGTCAAAGCTTTTCGAAAAACTGCTCATGACAAAATTGTCCCCAATTCTAGTTCGTAGTGGGTGCATACCGGACCATCAATTTGGTTTTAGAAGTCAGCATAGCACCATTGAACAAACTCATAGATTGCTCCAATTTATAAGAAGAACATTTGAAGAAAGGAAGTATTGCTCTGCGCTGTTTATCGACGTTTCTCAGGCATTTGATAAAGTGTGGCATGAAGGACTAATTTTAAAATTAAAAACATACCTGCCAATAAACGTTGTAAGTCTTTTGGAAAGTTACATTACTGCCCGCAAGTTCACTGTTGTGGAAGGAGACTTTATGAGCATGCCTGAAACTATCTCATCCGGTGTGCCACAGGGGAGTACACTGGGGCCAGTTTTGTATTTGATTTATAGTTGTGATATGCCTCTGAGCAGCAATATCCACACTTCCACATTTGCTGATGATACAGCCTGCCTTAGTATGCATGAAAATCCTTACGAAGCATCCCGATATCTTCAAGAACACATTACTCAGCTGGAACTATGGTTAAACTTATGGAGAATTAAGGTAAACGAACAAAAGTGTGTTCAAGTAACATATACATTACGAAGAGATACTTGTTCACCCATTCGGATTAACAATCAAGTTGTCCCTCAACATACTCATGTGAAATATCTTGGAATACACCTTGATCGACGGCTTACTTGGAAACACCATATTGACTCTAAGTTAACCCAAATGAAACTAAAATTAACTCAGGTACATTGGCTGATTGGTAGAAATTCAACCCTCACGGAATTCAACTATGGGGCACTGCTTCAGCTTCCAATGTCGAGAGAATCCAACGAAGGCAAAATAAAATTTTGCGATTAATAACATCGGCTCCATGGTATATAAAAAACTCAAATATACATCGTGATTTAAACATGCCACTAGTGGTTGAAGAAATTGCAAAATATGCAGGCAAATATTTAACAAAACTCGAGTCACATCCTAATCCGCTTGCTCGTAATATTTTGAACTTTACTGGACACGTCCGCCTAAAAAAGAGGGATACAAGTGCTCTTATACTCAACACTCCAGATGGGACTGCTTGAAAATACTTTTTATTTTATTTTATTTTTTCTTCCTTTTGATTATCACTACTTATGTATTACTTATAACTATCTCTAAATTTATGTCCGACAGTGGTCGGGCCTAATAATTATATTTTAGATTTAAGATTTGAATACTTATTGTTAGTTCATATTTGAAGATACAATAAATAAAAATATGTATTAAAAAAAAAAATGTTTTTTTTTTTACAAACGCAACCCGCGAAGCGATTAGCTTGTCTGCGGAAAACACTCAGAGTCTATGGCGGGAATCGAAGCCACAACCTCTAGACTGAGAGGCTAGCATCGCTACCACTCAGCCACAGGGGCACCCTACCTATGAATTTAGGGATGGGAAAAAAATATCGATATATCGATATTTGCGAAAATTAATATCGATATATATCGCCGATATTTCAAAAACCGATATATCGATACATCGATTCTGATTTACCAGTACAGGGTTCCGATATTTTTAATAGCTCTAAAAATTTTAGCCGGTTTTTACCTGTATGATATTGGCATCACTGGTAGTGATACGAAGAAAAAAAAAGACATTTAATAATAACAAGGTTCATCTAAGGTGACCCCACTAAGCCATGTGACTTATTTGTTAACTAAGCTAAATGCCAAATTTGGTTTGTGTGTGTATAAGCCTGAAGACAGAATTAGTTTTTACTTTCTGTTCTGTTATAGAACAGAAATCTTATACAAGCCGTTAGTTTTTCTCTTTCGTTTTGGGGCCCGTTTCTGAAATCTACAAGTTATAACAATAAAATTTGTAAAAGTGTTGTTGTTTTGTATATATTTTACTTGTAAATTTGTAACTTTTAGGTTTGAGAAACGGGGCCGCTATTTTTCGGTTCAACCTCTGAATATCAAAAATTTGTTAAGTAATTGTAAGTGGCAGCATAAATAAAATAAACACATTTCAAAATAAACTAAGATCGTGCTTTAAGAATTTAAAAAATTTAATTGAAATATTTATTTAAATTTAATTTAAATAAAATTATATTTAAATATAACAATGGATGAAGCAACACTCATCACTTTTGTGGAAAACTGTGACTATTCTGGTCAGAATACTGGGTTTCTTAAAACTATTTGGCATTTTTTGCACTTTTTTATTTCATTAAATTTATAAATTTTCCATAGATAATTCCTTAAGATAAATTGTGAGCCAATTAAAATTTATTTATCTTTATTAAGTGTTTAGTATGACAGGAATCATATAACTGAACCGCTCTGAGATACACATATGTGTACAAATATATTAAAGTACACTATTTGAAATACTAAATTAACAAAACTTGTTCTAAGTTTTATACTTTTTAAGAGCTTATACTGTTAATTAGGTTATTGAGCTTGAAAAAAGCTTTAACTAAGCGCCCACTTTAGGTTAAGCTAAGGTCAAATTTCTCACAATTTACGCAAAATTATCGATATTATTGTCGGTTTTACCTTTACTATTGAATGACTGTTACAAATCTTTCAAAAAAATGGCGAAATTTTTCTCACACTAAAATACTTAACATAATAATTAGTATATACATAATTTTGCCAACACATTACACAATATAATTCTACTTTCTTGGTTATGAAAAAATGTATTGTGCCGCCTATGCATATGATATACACGTTAGCGATAATATAGAATACAATAAATTCATAATTTTATTACAAGTGTATGGGACGCTTAAGGAATAAGAGAAACTAAAAATGTTAAATGATTTTAGCACTTTGTTGTGTGTGCTGTAGAACATTTTAGCACTTTTATTTCTGCAATCTACCACTTTTCCTCTTACATCTTATGGCAACACTGGTACGTACATATATATAGTATACAGACACATACATACATATTTGTTTTGTGAAAAAATGTATCATTTTTTTAAAGTTTCCATCTTTGGAGCTGTAATTTTCTTTCAGAAGCATAAAATATATTAAATTTATAAAGAAAAAGTAAAACAATTTTAGACCTATTTAATTTTACATAACACAAAAAGTGTGAGTTTTCCAACCCTGGAGTCATAATTTTGGATTTTTTTGATTATTGATACCAATCTAGTTCTTTAAAAAATACATAAAATATGTTAAGTGAAAAAAGCAAAAACGAAATAAGGAAAAACTTAAGGTCAGATTTTGTAAATTCAAACGATTTTTTCGTTTTGAAATTTTTTTCGTTATTTTTCATACAAATTTGAAACGTTTAGAAACAACATTTTTTACAAAATCTGCTTATTAGTTTCATTTAATTCCTTTAATATTAAAAACTTCAGTAAAGTGCGACTTTGAATCGCACACGAAAGGTAGGCTTTTTTGAAGTTTTTTTTTTTCAGTTTAAACGATTTTTTCAGTTTTGTCGCTTTTTTCTCGTTTTGGCGATTTTTTTCTGTTTTTGGAGGTTTTTTTTTTATTTTGGTGATTTTTTTCTGTTATTGGGATTTTCTTCATTTTGTAGATTTTTCTCATTTTGACGATTTTTTTTTCATTTTTGCGATTTTTTTCTGTTTTTGGTTTTTTTTTATTTAGGAGTTTTTTTTTTCTTTTTTTCATTTTGGCGACTTTTTTCTCTTTTTTTGGGGTTTTTTTCGTTTTGGCGATTTTTTTCATTTTGGCGATTTTTTTCATTTTGGCGATTTTCTTTCATTTTGGCGATTTTGTTTTTATTTAAGCAATTTTTCCGGTTTTTCGCGATTTATTTTAGTCCTAGAAATGTTTTTTAATATGGCGATTTATTTCTGTTTTTGGGTTTTTTTCATTATGGCGTTTTTTCCTGCTTTGGGGGTTTTTTTATTTAGGCGATTTTTTTCTCTTTTTTGGGGTTTTTTCATTATGGCGATTTTTTTTTTCATTTTGTCGTTTTTTTCCTGTTTTGGGTTTTTTTTCATTTTGGCGATTTTTCATGTTTTTTGGGGTATTTTTCGTTTTGACGATTTTTTTTTTTGTTTTTTGCGATTTTTTTCGGTTTGGCGATTTTATAATTCCTTGATTTTTTAGTTTTACCGTTTTTGAAAATTTCAAGAGTTTTGCTCTTACGGTTTCCAAGATACAGCAAGTTGTCAAAATTGCATAGTCAAAATTGCATAGCCAAATTGCATTAACTGATGGAACACCCTTTAATTTGAATGTTTTGAAATTCTAGTGTTAATTTTTGTAGTCTGTATAAAAATACACTAACCTTACAAATTTCAAGTGTATATACATATAATTGTATGTATATTACATGGGATTTTAGAATTTTTCGTTGCTCGTTTTGGAACACCCCTTAATTTCCAATTCTCATATATTTGTTGTTGTAGCGGCCAAAGGTCTACACACTGTGTCCAAATTTCAGGTCTGTAGCTCTTACGGTTCTCGAGAAAATACTAATATAGTTTTAGACATAGTTAATTTTACATAACACAAAAAGTTAAAGTTTTCCAACCCTGGAAACGTCTTTTTATTTTTTTTTTATATTTTTTTTAATTTAAAATACCAATTTTAGTCGTACTAAAGTGTAAAATAAATTTATTTATTAAAAAAAATAAAAATTTGTTTTCGGTAGTTACTTTTATATGGCAAAATATAGTTTACGTTTTCCAGCTCTGCAATCGTCTGCCCGATTTTGCTGAATTTCAATACCAATCTAAGTTGGACCATTTCTGATACATCAGTCCAAGAACGAAGTCTCTAGCTTTTCTGGGAGCTTCGGAAAACCGATTTCACGTACACCGGACGGACGGACAGACGGACATCGCTTATTCGTCATCGCTATTCATAAGGACCCAGAATATATATATTTTTTTGGTCGCTAATTAAAATTATGGAAATTACACACGGAATGACAAACCTATATATACCCTTTTCCATTTTTGGTAAAGGGTATAAAAAGTGGTAAAAAGTCAGCAGCTTTTGAACTAGTGAACCGATTTCGATGAAACTATCTGTTTTGGAAGAAGTGATCAACTTTTGAGAAAGTAAATTTTACACCCTGTTGTAAGACAGTGAAGCTCGAAAGAGCCTCAAAGTGGGAAACTGCGGGTGTCGTAATTCTTTCGGAGCTTGTAACTTTTATAAATATCGACTGATAATAATAATTTTTTCAGCGGGACAATCAACGTAAGGAAAGAAAAAAAATATGCTTAGAGCACCATTTTATCTCTTACAGTTTCCAAGTTATTTGATTGGGATTTTTTTTTTTAATTTTTGGCCCTGACTTTTTTAATTGTTAGTACATAACTTCTTTATTACTAAGCAAAAATCAGTTGGTTTTATTGTTTTTGAAAGAAAACTTCATTACAATTCATATGAAAAAAAGTTATTTGATATTTTAAAAATTGTAGCAAGGAATAATTTTGCAATTTGGATTTTTGAAAATTATGAGAAAATTGAGCATATTTTGTACAAAAAGTATTCTTAATTTTTTTGGAATATTTTTAAAAATTATTAGGTACTTGATAAAAATTTTGATTTTTTCTGAGAGAGGAGGCATTATTATATATTATATGTAATTCTATCAGTCTTAAAATGTATACACAAATATAACACCTGTTATAATTCTGTTTCCTCTATGCGAGTGGAAAGAGAGAAGGCCAGAGTTGAGGTTTGGCCCTTATTCTTGCTCGGCTATGTGGGTAGGTAATTGGCGGTAACGAATAATCCAGCCTACTTATTTCAAATAATTTTCTTGCACGCAAGAACCAAATTAGTTTCTGACCCTTTTTTTTCAACTGCACAATTAAAAATGGCTTCAACGAATAATTAAAAAAAAAGCAATAAGCAGACCAACAAACCGAGCAGCGCAAAAGTCCCGGTTCACACACTTCAATGAGGTTGCCAGATTATCCGGTGCAATTTATTCTGCCAGTTCTCCGAATCCCATCTCCCAGCAAAAAAAACCGTAACACACCTCAGGTGTTCTTTCTGCTATTCAAACAAACCGACATTTTTTATGACCTCTTGAAGGTGTATTAAATGTTATTTTTGTATTTCATTACTTTTATTTGGCTCACACATATAAAAATTAAAACACAGACAGTACAGATACTAGTGTTGTCATTCGAGCAAAAATTGTTCGAATATTCGAATAACTTTTTATCATTTTTGTTCGAATCATTTTTGTATAAAAAGAATTTTACATTTTTAAATTGTTAACAATAGGATGTTAAGTAATCAAATAACTCCAAATTATAAATACTTGTGTTAGTGTGTTAGAAAAAAAAACAACTGCTTTTCTCTAATAAAAAGCCTTAAGAATCGAATTATAGAACGACGCATTAATAAAATGCCTTAATATTATTCCTCAGCTTTCCTATCCAGTACTAACTAACTTTTTAAAATACGCCAGAAAAAGCGAAAAAAAGAACAAGCAAATACTTTGTTTTCATGATTATTTTGTTATCAAAATATCGCCAATAATCTCAAGTGCGATGAAGTATTAGATGACATTTCTAAAATAACTGATAATATTTTATTAACTGATCTAAAAAATTTTATGAATATATTATAAATTTATTCAAATTATTTGGAAACATCAATTGAAATATTGCCATAATTTTATTTTAATTGAAATTTATGACAATATGTCGAATAATAAATTTCTTAAATGTAAAATTTAGATTTTATTTTTCATTTTGCCTTATAAATACTTTTATTGTTCTCCAATGGATTTATAATTGTATAAAGGTGTAGAAAAATTAAATAGATTCATATCGAATATAAATTATTTGCTGGGTTTGTTAAAGTTTCTAGGCCTAATACTCTTACTTTGTGATTTTCAAACATATTATTATTTGTAAATTCTCAAATAGTTTTTAAAAGTCTGTGCATAAGATAAGAGGTTTGTAACTGTGCAAAATATGTGGTTGAAATCTGATGCTTTGGGTAAGCACCAATGAAATATATAGACAATTTTATTATATTCTGCTAATTTTATTTCAAAAACGTCGCAATATCTCAAAAATTTCATTACAACACATACAAAAATATTTTCAATTCGGTTTGTAGATACGTTGGCTTCTTCGTATAAAAAAGCAGTATAAAAAATACTGTTTTTATATGAACTTGTTCATTCATTATGATAATAAATTCATCAAGCGTGGATACAAAATTGAATAAAAAATAAATTATGAAAATAGAAATATACTTCGTCCTAGAAAAATGTTCCTGTAAAAATATTGATTTCCCATAATTTGTATTGTTTTTGATACTCATAAGTTCTTGTTTACGAACTTCGTTTTACATGTTTTAAGGTTTTCTCAAAATGTAAATATAATTTAATTGAAAAATTCAATTAAAACGCGAACTCAAGAAAAAACAATTAAATTTCTTTGGCTAAACCCACACAATTCGACTAAAACTCATGACACAATCTATTTTGGTTTTAGAAAAAATTATAATTGTAGTATATTTTCTTGATTAATCGAGATTAACCGATAATCGCGATTAATCTCATATTTTTTAGTCGTAATCGCGATTATGAAAATCTGCTATTATTTGCAAACCCTAATGTAGACTTGTTCATTGCACAAAGTACACATTTTCTCTTGTTTGTTTTGATTATTTTGGTAACATTTTAATAATAAATATTCTGCAGAAGTCCCTTTCTCGCAGAATCTGCACCACAAATGATTTTAGCTTTTTACATAAGTCACTTTCTTCAACTCTGGTCTACTTTGTGATTTCACCATGAATACACTAACAAACGAACAACACTTTGAAATCCTTGAATTTTATAGTATGTTTACACGGTACATGCTTCGCTCTCTATTCATACTTCAGGCCCCAATCATGACCGATCTTCTCTAACTTTTATCGCAGTAATCACCACTTTATCTGACCTAGCTTTCGGCCTGATTGTCAAGTTTTTTAATGCACGTTAAATGTCAAGTGAAAAAGTGATTTGTCAAGCTTTTTTCTAATTTAATTTTTTTTTTCTCAAATTTATGCTAGCTATGCAATAATACTTAAAAAAAGTAAGTTTATATATCAAAAAACAAATCTAGAGCCCATATTTTTACTATCAATAGAACTAAGGACTAATATGATACATATTTTTTCTGTGCAATTATAGTTTAAAGAATATAGTTCTCTTTATGTACAATTATAATAAAAGTGCCAGCACAGATATTTATCCCATTACTCAATACTACTAAATTGACAACATTGAACAGCTGAGTTGCAATACGTGCCTTGAAGTTTTTGGAAAAAAGTGAGTTTGTTTTAACGAGTAACGAGTTTTCTTTAAAATATGTATATAAAGACTGAATTTCTATTGTCATATTGTTTTTTGTTTCATTTATATTGTTTATGTTATTATTACTTTTTATGATACTTTTGTTCTTATTCTAATAATTTTTATGAAAAAATAATAAAATATTAAATAAAAAACAATAGTATGACTGTTTTTATTTGTAAATTTTTTTTTAAATCAAGTTATTTTGGTCAATGTCAAGCTTTTTGGCAAATTAGATCTGGCAAGCCTACCTAGCTATCAACACAAAATAGGTATATGTGTATGTGTGTGTTTGTAAACAAATAAAAACAAACCAAAAACATATTAATAGTCTTAGAGAAAATGTTGACAGTATTAGAAATGGATTATGATTAGTTGAATTTCTATAATTATAAACTTCACTCCAAAATTGATCAGTTTAGAGCAAATTTTTTCATTTATGTATCCTTAAATTTCTGATACTTCGTTCTATTTCTTCAATTTCACCATCCCAGCAAAAATTACCGCTTCCCAGAAGAGTTTTTGTAAGCCAGCTAGAAGCAATGCATTCAGTTTCCAAAAAGATATTCTTTTTTGCCTTACTGTTTCCATTTACAGAAGTAATAATGTGTAGTTTTTATGTACTCAGATGCAAAAGTTACTGGTTTACATTTTTTTTACTTTTGTCCACTTTGTTAGAGAGCCTTACGTTAGTACTTTTCAGAAGCATTTTTGAAAGCTTTCGTTACCAAGAAAGCAATACATTGCTTCCCTCAGTGGTTAGTAATTAGATAAATGTTGTAATTAAGTTATTTTATAACTGTAATTTCTAGAAATATATTCTTTTTTCTCACTATGAAAGATAAAGTTTTTCTTCCTTCGTATTTCACCCAGCTGAATTAACATTCTGCAAAGGAAACTTTGCATGTCTAAAAGGGGTTAAAGCTGATAGTTTTTGAAAAGTAAAAATTTCTTATTTGGTGTTTCTTGTAAAGCCACCACACTTTAACAAATTAATATTTAGTAGATTTGTAAAACGCACTAAAATCAAAGGTGAAAAGCACCAAAAAAGGCACTAATTTCTTTTTAAAGCAACAATTTTAAAAATTCCGCACTGTTATGAATTAAAAAACTCTACATCTAGTACGAAAAGCACTAAATTGGCACGATGCACACGAAGCACGAATGCGTAGTCTAAACAGCATGATTCATAAACATGATTCAGAGAGCGAAGCAGGTGATTCAACTCGTCGTCTAAACATAGCATTACCCCCTTATGCAAAAACATTGGGATGAGTGTCACCAACTTTTTAAAATTGTAAATGCTAAGATAAAAGTTTATATGTATATTAGTATTAAGCTTAACGCCTCATATTATTGCAGACTAATGATTGGTTCGATGTTATGAATGTGAGAGTTGCTATGCAGGATGCAAGAGTTATATGTCGTGGTTACGGCCTAGCTTAGAAGAGCAGGACACAATTCTCGGTGAAATGTCCACACTAATGAGAGAAATGAGGGCAGTAGGAAAAAAAACTATTGCCGTTTCAAAAAGGTAAGATTTTTTAAAATATATAAACCCGCTAATATCTTAAAACGCGCGTATTTATAGGAATTTTACAGTCCGATAACGCCGTGAAAGGTCTATTTACTGCCTTAAAGTCGCGATATAATATAAAATATATATTTAAATATCGTCTTAACGATAAGGTTGACGATACCCCTGACTTAGAAGCAACAGGCAAATCTCTTACTGGTAATTGTATACATATATACAAAATTCTATTATTTACATCAGTGTGGACACTTAGAATCGACAAAAAAATTCGGTAGATTTGAATGAAATTCGGTAGAAAATTTTTTTATTCAAAGAAACAAAAAATAACAAAATATATGTACTTATATAAAGAGTAAGTGCAATTAGTATCAAACTAAACAGATTTAAAAAGCGCATTTAAAACTTCACATGTGATTGGAAATTAAACTGCCAAAAACAATGAAGCATTTCCAAAAAAAAGTGTCATCCTCAGTTATTTGCCCTTGCCCTTTATATAGACATGATATGCATACATAAGATAATATACATAAATAACTGGAAATTAGTTTTTGTACATATGTTTTATAAAGCTACTAAAATAACTTTTATTTGACAAACATTTGTAACTACAAAGATTATATGTAAGATCCATGTATGAATTTAAACTTTTGTGCAAAAATTATTAAATCATTGGGAGGAATAAATATTTCATCCCCAAGGCAGAATTCTTTGGCAAATATTAGGTTACTTATAGTTTCAGTTTTTAACCGATTTCTTTGTTCTGTTTTAATGATTTTCATGGCAGAAAATGACCGCTGTGCGGCCGCATTGCTATGTGGCAAAATATCCAATTTACACATACATACATATATCGACTTAAATTACTAAATAACAATTCGTTAAACATATTCTCTTCTCCGCACAAAGCTTTCCACATTTTAGAACATACATGTTTTTTTTTTTTTTTTTACACACATATATTTATTTATTGTATCTTCAAAATATGAAATAACAATAAGTCTTCAAATCTTAAATCTATATATAATTATTAGGCCCGACCAGTATCGGACATAAACTTAGTGATAGTAATTAATAATACATAAATTTCGTATTAAGCACAATAAATATTTTCAAGAAGTATCATGTGGGGTGCTGACTATTAGAGCCCTTGTGTCCCTCTTTTTTAGGCGGATATGTCCAAAAAAGTTCAAGATATTACGAGCAAGCGGATTAGGATGTGACTCGAGTTTTGTTAAATATTTACCTGCGTATTTTGCGATTTCTTCAGTCACTAGTGGCATATTTAAATCACGATGTATATTTGAATTTTTGATGTACCATGGAGCCGATGTTATTAACCGTAAAATTTTGTTTTGCGGTCGTTGGATTCTATCCACATTTGAAGCTGAAGCAGTGCCCCATAGCTGAATTCCGTAGCACCATATTGGCTTCAAAAGCGACTTGTGTATATCAAAAGCTTGCAGTCTAGACTAGGTGTTGAATTTCTGCCAATCAACCAATGTATTTGAGTTAACTTAAGTTTCATTTGAATTAGTTTAGCGTCAATATGATGTTGCCATGTAAGCCTTCGATCAAGGTGTATGCCAAGGTATTTCACTTGAGAATGTTGAGGAATATTTTGATTATTGATTCGAATGGGGGAACAGGTATCTTTTCTTAGGGTTGAATTTCTGCCAATCAACCAATGTATTTGAGTTAACTTAAGTTTCATTTGAATTAGTTTAGCGTCAATATGATGTTGCCATGTAAGCCTTCGATCAAGGTGTATGCCAAGGTATTTCACTTGAGAATGTTGAGGAATATTTTGATTATTGATTCGAATGGGGGAACAGGTATCTTTTCTTAAGGTAAACGTTATATGAACACACTTTTGTTCATTTACTTTAATTCTCCATAAGTTCAACCATCTTTCAAGCTGGGTAATGTATGCTTGGAGATTGCGGGATGCCTCATCAGGGTTTTTGTGCATACTCATACAGGCTGTATCATCGGCAAATGTAGAAGTGTGGATGTTATTGCTCACAGTCATATCACAGATATATATTAAATACAAGACTGGCCCCAAAATACTACCCTGTGGCACGCCAGAAGATATAGATTCGTCCACACTCATGAAGTCTCCTTCCACAACAGTAAACTTCCTATCAACAATGTAACTTTCCAAAAGTTGTTCTATACTTATTGGAAAATATGTCTTCAATTTTAAAAACAGGCCTTTGTGCCATACTTTGTCAAATGCCTGAGAAACATCAATAAAAAGGGCAGAACAATACTTTTTTTCTTCAAAAGTCCTCCTTATAACTTGAACCAATCTATGCGTTTGCTCAATAGTGCTATGCTGACTTCTAAAGCCAAATTGATGGTCCGGGATGCACTCATTATCAGCTAAAATTGTGGACAATTTAGTCATGAGCAGCTTTTCGAAAAGTTTTGAAACTGTGGATAGTAAGCTTATAGGCCTATATGACTCAGCCTAAGATCTTTGCCCGGCTTCGGAATCATTTTAATCTTGTCAAGTTTCCAGTTATGTGGAAAATACTGCATTCGTAAAATGGCATTAAAAATAAATAGCAGGATTCTTATTGCAATATGAGGCAAGTTCATCAGCATCTTATTACTAATTCTATCAATACCTAGAGCTTTCTTCGGATTAAGTTCAGCAATTAGTTTATGTACATCGCGCATCTTAAACTTTATGGGTCGCGGGGGTAGAGCAACTACACTCGGCAAATCAGCAACACCAGTACATGTCAGTTCTCGTTGTACCTTCATAGTGAACAGACGTAATAGCGGAATTTTTCTTACATACAAACTAAACAACAAAAAAAAAATCATACAAAAAATATTCGTAGTACATATTAACTTTGATAAATAAGCCTTTTTTTTTGCTTTGATAATATTTTTACATATAGAAATAACAAAAACAAAAAAAAAAACCGTAAACAAAAAAACATACAAAGTACCCTTGAGGAATACTCTTTATGAGTAACCCAAAGGAATAAAATAGTGAAGTGAGTTCTAACGGCAGAAATGCATATTTTACTGTGAGTTTTGAAGCTCATAATGATAACAATAAAAATAAAAAATCTGATAATAGACTTGCTGTGAGTTCAGAAGCTCTTAATAAAAATCAAAATCTGATAGACTTTTTATAACGGCAAAACCACAGTTTCGTCAGCGATCAACTTCGCTTTGTCCAATGCCAACTAGTGAATCGTTGACATTATTGCCTAGTACTTCTACATTTAACTCAGCGATATCATCCGCTTCGGGCTCGTGGTCATCACTTAAACAAGTTGTCACTGAAGATAACAGTAGTTCAAAACCAAAGGTACAAGTAGGAATGGACAGATATATAACTATTTTAAAGCGCGGGCGAAGCCCAAATTCTACTAAAATTGGATCCGCCCCAAAGATGTCTAGGGATAACAGCACATCTTCTATCAATCGTCAAAATCGTTTTTCATTATTGCAAGACAAAAACGACAAGCCAGCTGCATCATCGCAAAAGTCTTTTAAGCCACCACCTATTTATCTGAGGGGAAAAAATTCTAACGCGCTTCTAAAAAATCTGCTATCGACCATTGGTGAAAATACTTTTCACATCATTCCAATTAAACGAGGTAATATTGATGAAACTAAAATCCAAATATGTGATGAAAAAGATTTCCGAAAAATTGTTAGTGAGTTTGAAAAAAATAAAACAAATTTTTACACATATCAACTTAAGAGTGCTAAAGGCCTGCAAATAGTATTAAGGGGCATAGATTCATATGTTGAGCCCGAAGAAGTAAAATGTGCACTTATCGAACAAGGATTTAAGGTAAAAAATGTTACCAATATAATCAATAGAGAGAAGATTCCCCAGCCTCTATTTCGTGTTGAACTGGAGCCAAATGATATACAGTTAAAAAAAAACGAGACGCACCCAATTTATAATCTAAAATACCTTTTACACCGAAAAATCACAGTTGAAGAGCCACGTAAGCGTTCAGGTCCCGTACAGTGCCATAATTGCCAAGAATATGGCCACACAAAAACTTACTGCAAATTACCTACAGTTTGTGTTATCTGCGGTGAATTGCATGGTACTGCTAACTGTACCAAGCCAAAAGTACAAGCAGAAAAAAAATGCAGTAATTGTGGAGGTAATCACACCGCTAACTACAGAGGATGCCGTGTATATTCTTTCGTTAAACAGGCTATGGGTCAAAAATTTAAATTAGCTCCAGTTCAATCAGCAAATGCTTACTCCGCCACTCTTCCTCAAACTAGCCAACTCGTAACTTCACGTGTATCGTATGCCGATGCTGCTAAGACAAAATGTTCCACCGCCAAGTAATTCAACGAATGCAAACTCTAGCTTTAACTTTAGTCGTCTTGAAGCTACTATTGAGAATCTGGTGCTAACTATAAACAACTTTACAACAAATATGACTAGCATGATGCAAGAAATGCTGAGAATGCAGAATACACTGCTTCAAGCATTAATCAACAAACCATGAACGCGTTGAAAATATGTTTCTGGAACGCAAACGGCATTCGCCAACATAAAAATGAACTTGAGCACTTCCTCACGGAAAAAAATATTGATATAATGTTGGTATCTGAGACTCACTTGACTTCGAGGAGCTGCTTTAAAATAAATGGTTACACTCTATATGATTCAAAGGACCCGAGAGGGAGAGCATGTGGTGGATCAGCAATTCTAATTAAGTCAAGACTCAAGCACTATATCCTTGAGAACGTTAGTGAAGAATATATGCAAGCTACGTATATTTTCGTAGAAAATTTTTGTGCGAATTTCGTGATATCATCAATTTACTCACCTCCCAGATTTTCAGTTACCGAAGATCAGTATGAGAAGTTCTACAAATCGCTTGGATCTTGTTTCGTGGCAGCTGGTGACTACAATGCAAAACATACGTACTGGGGCTCGCGTCTTGTTACACCTAGAGGTAGAGCGTTGTTTAATACAATTTCAAAAATGGGCTTAGATGTCATTTCGAGTGGGGAGCCTACTTATTGGCCTACTGACGTAAGAAAAATTCCAGATGTTATAGATTTTGGCGTCACGAAAAATATCCATAGGGACTTAATTCACGTAGAGGGCTCTCTAGATCTGTCCTCCGATCACTCTCCCACAATAGTTACAATTTTCAACCCACTAAGGAGTGATTTAACTAACTCATATGCGAAAACGATTAATAAGGTCAACTGGCTAGGATTCAAAAAATATATTAGTAGTCACTGCGTAGAAAACATTCAGCTTAGATCACCTGATGATATTGAATTTAATCTTGCCAATCTTAACGAATATATTAAACAGGCTGCTGAACATGCCACTACTTCCTATCCGCAGACTGGCTTTAATAGAATTTATTCTACGGAAATTGAACGTCTTGTATGTGAAAAAAGGAGAGCTAGAAGAGAATGGCAACAACACCGATCACCCCTAAATAAAATCAGACTTAAAGAATGTACTAAACGACTCAAAGAGCTGCTATCGTCGGAAAAGACTGCATTACTGGAAAAGTATTTAGAAGATCTGGATGTAACGTCAACATCTAATTACTCTTTATGGCGCGCTACTAGAAATCTTAAAAGACCCGTTGATCTCAAATCACCACTGCGTACTTCGACCGGAGGCTGGGCAAGAAGCGATAGTGAGAAAGGTAACTTATTTTCTGAGCATTTAAAATCTGTATTCACTCCCAATTCATGTACGGGTGCTGCCGGATTACCGAGTGTAGTATCTCTACCCCCTCGTCCCTTAAGGTTTAAGATGCGTGAACTACAAAAAATAGTTGCTGAACTCGACCCGAAGAAAGCTCCAGGTATTGATGGCATTAGTAACAAGATGCTGATGAACTTGCCTCATATTGCAATAAGAATCTTGCTATTTATTTTTATTTCAATTTTACGAATGCAGTATTTTCCACATAGCTGGAAACTTGCCAAGATTGAAATGATTCCAAAGCCAGGCAAAGATCTTACCAAGGCTGAGTCATATAGGCCTATAAGCTTACTATCAATAATTTCAAAGCTTTTCGAAAAGCTGCTCATGACTAAATTGTCCACAATTTTAGCTGATAGTGGGTGCATCCCGGACCATCAATTTGGCTTTAGAAGTCAGCATAGCACTATTGAGCAAACGCATAGATTGGTTCAAGTTGTAAGGAGGACATTTGAAGAAAAAAAGTATTGTTCTGCCCTTTTTATTGATGTTTCTCAGGCATTTGATAAAGTATGGCACGAAGGCCTAGTTTTAAAATTGAAGACATACCTACCAATAAACATACAAAAGCTTTTGGAAAGTTATATTGTTGATAGGAAGTTTACCGTTGTGGAAGGAGACTTCATGAGTGTACCCGAGTCTATATCTTCTGGTGTGCCACAGGGTAGTATTCTGGGGCCAGTCTTGTATCTAATATATACTTGTGATATGCCTGTGAGCAATAACATACACACTTCTACATTTGCCGATGATACAGCCTGTTTGAGTATTCACAAAAACCCTGATGAGGCATCCCGCAATCTCCAAGCACACATTACCAAGCTTGAAATATGGTTGAATTTATGGAGAATAAAAGTAAATGAACAAAAGTGTGTTCATATAACGTTTACCCTAAGAAAAGATACCTGTTCCCCCATTCGAATCAACAATCAAAATATTCCTCAACATTCTCAAGTGAAATACCTTGGCATACACCTTGATCGAAGGCTTACATGGAAATATCATATTGACTCTAAGTTAACCCAAATGAAACTTAAATTGACTCAAATATATTGGTTAATTGGCAGAAATTCAACACTCAGCCTAGACTGCAAACTTTTGATATACAAGTCGCTTTTGAAGCCAATATGGTGCTATGGAATTCAGCTATGGGGCACTGCTTCAGCTTCAAATATTGAGAAAATCCAACGAAGGCAAAACAAAATTTTACGTTTGATAACATCGGCTCCATGGTACATTAAAAATTCAAATATACATCGTGATTTAAATATCCCACTAGTGAGTGAAGAAATTGCAAAATACGCAGGCAAATATTTAACAAAACTTGAGTCACATCCTAATCCGCTTGCCCGTAATATTTTGAGCTTTACTGGACACATCCGTTTAAAAAAGAGGGACACAAAGGCCCTAATACTCAACACTCCAGATGGGACTGCTTAATACTTCTTTTTTTTTCCTTTTTGATTATCACTACTTATGTATTATTTATAACTATCACTAAGTTTATGTCCGATACTGGTCGGGCCTAATAATTATATTTAGATTTAAGATTTGATTACTTATTGTTAGTTCATTTTTGAAGATACAATAAATAAATATACGAAAAAAAAACCAGTACATGTGTTTGGGGTAAATATGTATTTTAAATGATTTGCAAATATGTTAGCTTTTTCAGTAATACTTCTTGCCCAACCTCCGGTAGATGTGCGCAGAGGTGGTTTAAACTCAACGGGGGTTTTCAGCTTTCTAGTAGCGCGCCACAAAGAGTAATTAGATGCTGGAGTGACATCAAGACCTTCCAGATAATTTTTAAGAGATGCAGTTTTTTCAATTGCAAGTAACTCTTGGAGTCGTTTAGTGCACTCTTTAAATCTGATTTTAAGTTGTGGTGATCTGTGCTGTTGCCATTCCCTTCTAGCTCTTCTTTTTTCACACACGACACGTTCAATATCGGTAGAATAAATTTTATTAAATCCAGTCTGCGGATGGGAGGTAGTAGCATGTTCAGCAGCCTGTGCAATCATTTCGTTAAGGTTGGCGATGTTAGCTTCAATATCCTCGGGTGTTCTTAGCGTAATGTTTTCCGTGCAATGACTACTAAGATATTTTTTGAATCGCAGCCAATTTACACGATTGATCATCTGCACATACGAGTGAGGTAAATCACTTCTCTGTGGGCTGCAGATTGTAACGATCGTGGGAGAGTGATCGGACGAGAGATCTAAAGAAGCTTCAATTTGAATTAAATCCCTAGAGATATTTTTCATAACGCCAAAATCTATTACATCCGGAATTTTATTTATATCAGTTGGCCAGTAAGTAGGCTCCCCACTCGAAATGACGCCCAAGCCCATTTTTGAAATTGTGTTGAACAATGCTCGACCTCTGGGTGTAATAACACGCGAACCCCAGAACGTATGTTTAGCATTATAGTCGCCATCTGCCACGAAACAAGGGCCAAGAGATCTATAGAAATCCTCGAATTGATTCTCAGTAATTCCGAATCTGGGAGGGGAGTAAATTGATGATATCACAAAATTTGTGCAAAACTTTTCAACACAAATATTCGTTGCTTGTAGATGTTCCTCACAAATGTTGTCAATAATATAATGTTTGAGTCTAGACTTTATAAGAATTGCTGATCCACCGCACGCTCTTCCTCTCGGGTCCTTTGAATCATATAAGGTGTAGCCAGAAATTTTAAAAAGGCTTCTCGAAGTCAAATGAGTCGCTGAGACCAACATTATATCAATATTTTTTTCCGTAAGGAAGTGCTCAAGTTCATTTTTATGTTGGCGAATGCCGTTTGCGTTCCAGAAACATATTTTTTACGTGTTCATGGTTTGTTAACTATAGCTTGAAGCAATGTATTCTGCATTTGCAGCATTTCTGGCATCATGCTAGTCATATTTGTTGTAAAACTATTACTAGTTTGCACCAGATTCTCAATAGTAGCTTCAAGGCGACTAAAGTTAAAGCTTGAGTTTGCATTCGTTAAGTTATTTGGCGGTGGAACATTTTGTGTGGGAATAGAACTAGTCTTAGCAGCATCGGCATACGATACACGTGAAGTTACGAGTTGGCTTGTTTGAGGAAGAGTGGCGGAGTAAGAGTTTGCTGCTGGAGGTAGAGCTAGTTTAGATTTTTGACCCATAGCCTGTTTAACGAAAGAATATACAGGGCATCCTCTGTAGTTAGCGATGTGATTACCTCCACAATTACTGCATTTTTTCTGCTTGTACTTTTGGCTTGGTACAGTTAGCAGTACCATGCAATTCACCGCAGATAACACAAACTGTAGGTAATTTGCAGTAAGTTTTGTATGACCATATTCTTGGCAATTGTGGCACTGTACGGGACCTGAACGCTTATGTGGCTCTTCAACTGTAATTTTTTGGTATAAAAGGTATTTTAGGCTATAAATTGGATGTGTCTCGTTCTTTTTCAACTGTATAGCATTTGGCTTCAGTTCAACACGAAATAGAGGCTGGAGGATCTTCTCTCTATTGATTATATTAGTAACACTTTTTACTTTAAATCCTTGTATGATGAGTGCATCTTTTATTTCGTCGGGATTAACATAAGCATCAATGCCCATCAATACGATCTGCATACCTTTAGCACTTTTAAGCTGATAAGTATAAAAATTAGTTTTATTTTTTTCGAAATCAGTAATAATTTTACGGAAATCTTTTTCTTCGTATTTGAATTTTTGTTTCATCAATTTTACCACGTTTTATTGGAATAACGTGAAATGCGTTCTCACCAACTGTCGAGACTAAATTTTAATAAGGGCGTTCCAATTTTTTTCTCTCAGGTATATTGGTGGTGGCTTGGAAGTTTTTTTGAATAAAACAGCGGGTTTGTCGTTATTTGCTTGCAATATTGAAAAACGATTTTGACGGTTAACTGCTGCGACGTCGTTATCCCTGGATATCTTGGGAACCGATGAAATTTTTGATGAATTTGGGCTTCGCCCGCGCTTTAAAATTGTGATATATCTGTCCATTCCGACTTGGACCTTGGGTTTTGGGCTACTCTTATCTTCAGTGACAACTTGTTTAAGTGATGACCCCGAGCCCGAAGCGGATGATATCGCTGAGTTAAATGTAGAAGTACTAGGCAATAATGTCAACGATTCAATAGTTGGCAATGGACAAAGCGAAGTTGATCGCTGACGAAACTGTGGTTTTGCCGTTAGAAAAAGTCTATTATCAGATTTTTGATTTTTATTTAGAGCTTCAGAACTCACAGCAAGTCTATTATCAGATTTTTTATTTTTATAGTTATCATTATGAGCACCAAAACTCACAGTAAAATAGGCATTTCTGCCGTAAGAACTCACTTCACTATTTTTTTCCTTTGAGGTACTCATATAGAGTATTCCTCAAGGGCACTTTGTTTGCTTTTTTTGTTTACGGTTTTTTTTTGTTGTTTCTATATGTAAAAAATGTTTGCAAAGCAAATAAAGCTTATTTGTTATGCAAGCCATACACCTTGCGACTGTTGGTACAACACGTTGGATTAACAAGTTGTGTGTTTTGCCCACAAACTTTACAACAACGTGCACAACATTAGAGCATAACTTCATTTCTTAATTTTTTTTTGGAGTAAACATGACATCGGGTGTTATGTCGCATATTGTAATGGACGGTTTTTTTTGGTGACAAAATAAGAAGAAGATCGTAAAAAAGGACAGAAAAAAAGAATTTGGTTAAAGGAGTGATTTATATAAAAAAACGTATTCTAATAACAAACTTTTGGAAATAATAAAAGAAAGTGAGCCAATGGACTATAAAAATTACACGTGGGTGTCAAACGAAGTATTCAATGACCTTTTGTCAAAAGTGCCGATGCATATAAAAAAGCAATTCTTCCGCGCAAACTCTTATACAATTATATAAAATCACTTCTTTCTGTTCAATTCTCCATTTTATACGCAAATTTTAATTCGAGCGCGATGTTTTTCATATGACCACAACGAAAATAAGAACAAAATGAAATGAAGTTGTACAACAAACTCCTAAATTTTACAACCTGTCCATACAACTAGCCAAAAAATCAAATCTTTTTAATCTTTCGTACAACCGATACACAACTTCATACGACGACCCCACACACTTTACAATCTTATACACAACTTGCTCATGTTGTACCAACAGTCGCAAGGTCTGTGGCTTGCTTTAAAGTCAATATGTACTACGAATATTTTTTGTATTTTTTTTTTGTTTAGCTTGTATGAGTTAATTTTATGTTTGTTTAAACTAATAAAAAAACAATTTTTTTGATTTAAATATTAATTAATTTTTTATTTAGACACTATGTGTCTTTTTTATATGAGTTCTTGTTATAAACTAAACTTACAATTATTTCTTAGATTTAATTACAATTATTATTCTTATTGTCTTAAAGGTAAATTGCATAGTTTAACAATTCATTTATTTGGGTCAATGAATAATGTGAAATTGCAATTTATTATTTTCTTTAACTGTTTCACAATATTACTTATTTTACGTTTTGTTTCTTTGTTAACAAAAGTGCTTTGAATGCGGAAGTTAAAATAATGCAATCGCTTCTGTTGATTTAAGCAATTATTAGTTGAACTATATTTAGGTCAACAACATAATGCCATATCAACTGAAGTTAACTCGAAATTGTAAATTTGTAATAATAAATGTTTTGTTCCTTAACTCTTCCCCTCTTAAATTCGATTGTCCGCAATCGATTACAGAAATGGTAGATCATTTAGCCTAAAATTGTTGTAGGATGGTACTGCTGGTGTTTCTCCAAGCTTGATGGGAATAGAATTATCAACTCTAGGGGGCTTTGGTATCTCGTTCACATATATAGTTTTTTGCTTACTTTTTCGGAATATTATCAATGTCACGAGAGGAATTGTTGTTACCAAAATTACTAATGCCAGGGATAGTTCTCTTATTTCTGTTGATTTACTAAACTCAGAAATTCGTTTGGTGTTGTTTATATGCAGTTCATGGAGGCTTTCTAGTGATAAGAATTGTAGCTGCTCGATTTCTGTTGGTGTGAGTTGATTTACAGGTGGTATGACTTTTAGTGGATTCGCATCGATATTCCTGTAAATGTTATCTGCAATACGGATTGTGTTAGTGTAGGATACGATAAAACTTCCAGTTATGTTTTTAGGCTCTTCGTTCACGTTGATAATTCCAGAGAATTCATTAAGCAATAATATTCCTGTAGCGATTTCTTCAACTTCAGGGATGTGGTGACCATTTATTGTATAACACGAAGATGGAAGAGAGTTTAGGATTTTTGGTAAACAAGAGTCTGTAGACAGATCTATTAAGTTATTTTTATTACAAATTTCCAAGTTCGAAAATCTTTTACACTTATTTGTTATTCCATAAATTTGTGTTTCAAATGTTACTATTTCATTAAATTTTAATTTTACAATCAAGTTATTATTTTTTATTGGTTTTATTAAAAGTTTCTTATAGACAATATTTGAAGTCAACGGAATTTCTATTACATAGAGCATCATCGTTGAATTATGTATTACTTTAATATTTGTAAATTCTAGTGCCTCTTCGGGGGTTGTAAATGGTATATTTTCATTTTCAAATTTTTCGATAGCTAATTTAATTTCTAATTCGTTTAAAAGGAATGAATTTATCATACCTAGCTTGGACCATTGAATAGCATATTTTATATTTAATATTTCTTCTTTCAAAAGTCGTAATTTATTTTGATTAATTATAATAAGTTCATCACCTAGGATACTACTCTTTTTTATATTATTAGTAAGATAATTTGTCATCCTAGTTATATTATTTAATCTTGTTTCAAATAAATCGTTTATAATAAATTGCTCATTATTGTTTGTATTTAATTTATCTAAATTATTTATTATTTTCTCTAGGTCATCATGATCTGGGGAACCAGCTAAATATTTCCATGCTGTACCCAGAATATTTATTGATCTCTTATTCTTTACAATTTTTGTTACGCTTATACATTCTAACAACTGAAATGTTTTGGTTAATTCTTCTTTATGGATGGGAAGTAGAGGATTTCGGGATGATTCAAAGGAGTTTATAAAAGTTTGGATGTCTTGTAAGCATTGTTCGTGTTTGTTGGTGTCAAATTTGTGTATGAATCGGAAAATTCCGTTTTGAATTTTAGCAATTCCATTGTCTATAGTTGCGATTCTCGATGAGGTATAGTTGTAGAATTGTACGTCAGCCTGCACTGACGCAGCAATGAGAAGTCTGTAAAGAAAATGTTTTATAAAAGGATTTAACTCTTTATGTTGCTTTTGTGAACGACTCTGCCTGATTCTGTCAGTACTGCAGTCGATTTGTCTTCTTTTACTATTTCTTTCTTGTATTTAGGCGTGATTTTGCTTCCTAACCTTTTATCTATTCTAACGTATATAATGTCACCAACTTTATGGCGTTTTATTGGTGTCCTCTTCTTATTATGAGTATCTATATCAAATTCCTGTTTTTTCCTAATCTTCTCAATAGTTTCCTGTCTAGCGTTTTCAAGTTTTTCCGGGTCTGAGCTAACTATTCTGCCAAAGAAAACTTCAACGGGTTTTTTATTTGTCGTCGAGTGTATGGAATGATTGTACTCATTTACGGACTTATCTAGTAGTTCAGAAAACGATCTTTTTATTCCATCGGCTTTCGTACATCTCATTATTTCCGCTAAAGTAGAGTGAAATCTCTCCACTTGGCCATTTACTGAACTTTTATAGGGTGGAGTCTTATAAACACGAATACCTAGTTGGTCCTCCAGCATAAACAGAATTGAGGCAGAATTGAAGGCTTTTCGTTGTCCATAACCACTTCTTTCGGTATTCCAAACATAATCAGTAGCTTTCTTAGGGGCTCTTTTATGTCTCCGGCAGCTCTCGATCCAATAGTGTTTACCTGCGCATACTTTGAAAATTTGTCGACAGCAGTAAGTATATATTTTCCTTCCGTGTGGTAGATATCAAGATGAACAATGTGGCCGGGATATTGCGGGATTGGAGTTTTCTGTAATTCGGGTTTAATAGGATGGCGGTCATATTTATTTTCTTTGCAAACTGAGCAGTGGGAAACCAGATCTTTTATCTTCTTAGTCATTTTTGGGAAGTAATTTTCTTCGAGTATCTGGGCCTTGTTTTCCTTGTGGTTTCTATGCGCATGCTTATGGGTTTCAATGATGATTCGTTCTTGCTCCTGTTCGCTGGTAACATCGTTGACCTGATTTTGTGTAAACCTTACCTTGTAATTAGCGAAATGCAGAGGATATATATTTTGTATCTTACCCATTATTGGTTCAGAAGTTTTAATACCATTAATGACGGATGGATTGAGATATCTTTTTAGAATGGAGATTATATTTTCTTCATTATAATCTGGTTCGTTTATTATGTGACGGTGATATGTAGGAAATATTATTTTAAATTGGTAAGATGGAGTTTGATTGATCATTAGGAATAATTGATTTTTAAAAACATTTATGGGATATTCCATACTCGGAATTAAGTTTTCCCCAGAGCTTTCATCGCTATGCTGGCTTACTGATAGAGAATTTATTTCAGTCACATAGGGGTTTCTGGAAAGCGCGTCGGCAACGATATTCGCTTTTCCTGGCTTGTATTCCATTACATAATCGTACTCTTCCAATGCAGCCTTCCACCGTTTCATTTTCCCATTATTGTTTTTATTATTAAGAGCATATGTAAGAGGTTGGTGATCAGTTCGGATGATTACTTTTGATTTTCCGTATAGGTAATTTCTAAAAGAATTTAAAGACCATATTATTGCCAGCATCTCCTTTTCGTTGGTCGCGTAGTGTTCTTCCGTCTTACTCAATGTTCTCGAAATGAACGAAATAGGTCGATTAGATTGTGACAACACTGCTCCCAAGGCGAAATTTGACGCATCAGTCGTCAATTCAAAAGGCTTTTCAAAATCTGGGTATGCAAGAATAGTATCCTGCGATACTAATGACTTTTTTAATTTTTCAAATGATTCTAACGCAGCTTTATCAAGAGTGATATATTGTTTTGCCGATTGTCTTTTTGAAATGCGACGTCCTTCCCCTCTTAAAAGAGATGTTAGAGGTTTTGCTAGTTTGGCATAATCTCTAACAAATCGCCTATAGTAACCGGATAGACCTAAAAATGAGCGTAGCTCTTTCAAAGTTTTGGGTATTGGAAATAGAGATGGCCTCAATTTTTTTCGGGTTTGTCGTGATACCTTGTGATGAAACTATGAATCCTAAAAATTCTACTTCGTCTTTGAAAAAATCGCATTTGTCAAGCTGTAATTTCATGTTCGCGTTCTCTAGTGTCCTAAAAACTTGTTCCAAATGCTTCAAGTGTTCGCATTCCGTTTTGCTGAAGATAATTATATCGTCGATGTAAACGAAGCAAATTTTTCCAATGTGCTCATGTAAAATATCGTCCAAAGCACGCTGAAAGATAGATGGTGCGTTCTTCAGACCGAAAGGCAGCCTTGTAAATTGGAATTTCCCATTGTTAATTGAGAATGCGGTTTTTTCAATGTCTGATGTTTTCAATGGTATTTGATGAAATCCGCTTTTGAGATCTAAGACCGAAAAAAAATTATTTTGCCCTAAATGAGACAATACTTCATTTATATCTGGAATTGGATAGGTATCGGATATTGTAACTGAGTTCAGTTTGCGGTAATCTACCACGAGCCTGTATTGTTTATTCCCTTGTGAGTCAGGTTTTTTTGACACAATCCATATCGGAGAATTGTATGGCGACCTAGAGGGTCGTACAATGCCGTCATCCAACATTTTTTTTACCTGTGACTCCACTTCGTCTTTTAACGACAGAGGGTATGGGTAAAATTTCGAGTAAACCGGATTATCCGTCGATGTTCTAATTTCGCCAATAACTTTGGTCGTGTATGTTAATTTCTCATCCGGGTCTGCAAATAGCTTCGGAAACTTTTTTACCAAAGAACTTGTTCCGTTTGCTTGATTTTTGCTCATGTGATAATTTTTTATATTTAGCATGTTAACATCAGGCAGTGATAGCTGTTTAAGTGGAATCTTAAACTTGTTTTGAATAGTCATATAGTTTCCAGCGGTGTTAATAACAGCTGAAAGGTCTTTTAGAGTACTGTGACCTATAATAGCATCAAAAGTTTTTAACGCGGGTAGTAGAAATAATTTTATTGGAATGTCTATATTAAAAAGATTAATAAAGGTATGATTTGTTATGTGGATATCTCCACCTACTGATTTTGCTAAAAAAAATTTTGTATTAGGTATAGATTTTTTTACAATTTCTGGGCGAACGTAGTTTTTTCCTGAGCCAGTGTCGATTAAAAATTTTAAAAGATTTCCACTCTTCGTTTTGCATTCGATATATGGTAACGAAGAGTGGTTTAAATTAAAAAATGGACGTCGCTATGTTCGACATGCTCGTAATCTATTTGTAGTTGTTGCTCTTCATAGTTTTCTATTGGATCTATATCTTGGTAATCAGATTCATAAAAGTTCTGGTTGTAATCGGTTTGGTCGAATTCTTCAATGTTAAAATTTCGCTGATGTTTAACAGGGTGTGAATTTTCCCGAAGAAATTATTTTGAGCTGGTCGATTCATGTAATTGATGTTTCTGGTACGAACGCTTTGACCTATGTCCATAGGCCCTGGTCTTGGTTGTGGTTTGGGTGGTAAAGGTCGTGGGAATGTTCTGAAATTATTTGGTCCTTGTGTCTGATAATGAAAATTTGGTGTATTGACATAGGGCCCATTTGGTCTAACTTGTGGGGTAAAAGAGAGTTGAGGGTAAAAAGGTTGTTTATGATTATTTCTGCCATTATAAGTTTGTCCTTTATGTTGCATAGGTACGTTATAGCTGTGATTTCTGGTTTGTTGACTGTAATTTGCATGGTACGAGCGGAAATGTTGATTCTCCAACTTCAAGCATAAATGAAGGGCTTGTGGCAGCTCGGTAGGTTCCCTCATTGCGAGTAATCTTGGAAGATCGCCTTTGAGACCTCTGATGAAAGTATCTAAAGCCTTATCTCTATATGTTCTGGTGAGTAATTCCATAGGTGCTGCTCCTACATCCATGCATGATATTTTGTCTAATATCAGGGATAAATGGGAGTAAACATTATGGTAAAACTCTTGTATCGTGTTATTGCCTTGAACCATGGTCGTCATCTGATATTCGAGAGTTGTCAGATCTCGCTTATCAGCATAGTGGATAGAAAGACATCTGGATATTGCAGCCCAGTTCAAGGGGGTATTATATGATTCTAGCGCTATATCCGCTTGACCTGTAATTTTATTTCTAATGGCACTTAGGATGCCGTAATATTTTGGTGATCCCTTAATCGGCTCATAAATTTTTATAATCCTATCTACGCCTTTCTTCCACGAATTAAATTCACCAGGAATTCCCGAGAATTCCCGTATGCAACGTACTACGTCTGGGATTTTATCTAATTCTGACAAGTTTCCTGCGTTTTCTAATCTAATTGTTTGTTCTGACATATCGATAACATCGTTACCGGTTCGTTGACTACTGCGTGTCAAAATGTCTGTTACGATTCTTGTCACAAGATTTTCTAATTCTACTGATCCTTGATTGGCAGGAGGATTAGAAGGATTACGAGGGGGATTCGAAATATTTAGAATTGAGGGTCTTACGAGGTTGTTTGGATTTGACATGTTTTCTTATTTTTTCTTTTAATAATCACAAAATTCGAAATTAAATTGAGTACACTTTTATTTTTTAATTATTTAAGCACGAGAGAGGATAAATATCTAAGGTTTAATTTAATCAAGCACAAAAATTTTTTTCTTCCTTCTCCTTTTTTTTCTTTTTTACTGAGTATTAGTCTAATCAGAAAATTTTGGAATATAAAATAAAATATCTTAAATTTACTCTTACATTAAGTATAGCATCGGTGAAGTAGTGCAGCAAAGTCCTTTTTGCTTCTGCTACTACGGCACTGCAGACTTGGTGATTGGTGGTTGGATTTCACACAATTTTTTGGTCACTTTCCACTTAACTTTACTTAGGGTATGTTAGGCCTCGTTTTTTTTTCTTACTGTTCACGGCAATTTTAACGAGTTCTTTCCTCTTTTTTTTATACTGCTTTTGCTTTTACTTAGGTCCCGTTTTCTTTACTTTTTACGGTAATTTGAGCGAGTCCCTTCTTTTTTTTAACACTAACAATTCCCATAAAAAAGCACTAATTATTAACTTGACTGCACGCGGTCAAAAATACTTGTGTGGCAACACTCTATTCCTTAATAGCTGTTGTTGTTATTTACATTTATTTTCTTTTACATACTCTTACAACTACAATTTGAAGCTGAAAAAAAGTCAGCCAATGTAGCAATGGTAAAAGTAAGAAAATAAAAAAACATGTTGATTATTGAGTTATTGTTTCAACTTTGTTATTTGTTGTTAGGCTTCTTCTCATTTGTTTAAATGAAAGTTTATAACATAATAATTCTAGTTGTTCTAAGAAATTTGGGTAAAGGTTCCCTGATGATTTGCATTAGCAACAGTGAAATGCGCATAGGATCCAGCTAAACCCCTCAATAATCAATTTCAATGTATTTTTAATAAAAAATATTTTACTTAAGAAGTAAAATAATAATTTGGGATTATTAGTGCGTTTAAAAATTTTAAACTTAAATTTTAACCATTCCCATAAAAAAACACTAATTATTAAAATGACTGCACCCGGTCAAAAATACTTGTGTGGCAACACTCTATTCTTTAATAGCTGTTGTTGTTTTTTACATTTATTTTCTTTTACGTACTCATGATACAATTATACTAGGTACATGCACGACTACAACAATTGGAATTTTGTTGTATTTGTTGTTATAAACAAACGATAAATTGTCAGAAACAAATGTCTTTTGTTTATAAAAAATTGCAATTACAGGGCAACTAAAGTACAATTGCAGACGCGGCATTCCTGCATGATTATAGTTATTCAGTGTTGCCATTCTGTGTGTAGTTAAATAGTGTGTAATTTCTACTCACATGTGTAGGCCATGGAATTAAATTCTTGTATAATGTCTGTGAAATTCTACTTTGGGTTCTATTTGTATTTATTTTTCTTTTAATTTTAACCTACACAAAAGATGTGTAGTGTAATTTTCTTCAATGTTTAATTGCAGACACAGCCTTGTGTAAATTCATTGGCAACACTATAAACATTTTATTCACACACATACACTAACATTTTTGCAGCTTGTAAACAAAGTTTGACATTTATCTGCAATGTATACAGTAACAGGCTGGGCTTGTGCATGTACCTGTTATAATTGTATCATGTACGTACTCTTACAACTACAATTTGAAGCTGAAAAAAAGTCAGCCAATGTAGCAATGGTAAAGAAAGAAAATAAAAAAAACATGTTGATTATTGAGTTCTTGTTTCAACTTTGTTATTTGTTGTTAGGCTTCTCATTTGTTTAAATGAAAGTTTATAACATAATAACTCTAGTTGTTCTAAGAAATTTGGGTAAAGGTTCCCTGATGATCTGCATTAGCAACAGTAAAATGCGCATAGGATCCAGCTAAACCCCTCAATAATCAATTTCAATGTATTTTTAATAAAAAATATTTTACTTAACAAGTAAAATAATAATTTGGGATTATTAATGCGTTAGTAGTAGGGAACTGCGGGTCTGGGCCTAATTAAACTTTTGAAATTTTAAAATTTTAATTACCCAAATTTTAAAATTCTTGGAAATTTGTGAAATTTGATACCCTTGAGTTTTCGGCGGCACGCTTTGATGTTTTTTTGTTTACATTAGGAATTTTTTGTTTACATTAGGAGTTTTTTGTTTACATTAACCCTTGTGGGAACGGGTGATTTTTTTTGGGTTACATTAATTGTGTGAACGGGTGATTTTGTTTTTTGTGGGAATACGTTAAGTGGGTTCATATGTAGGTTGGAGGTTTTTCTTTTTTGTAATGTGTATATATATGTACATATACATATATGACTACGGGAAAATCATGAATACGATTTTTCCTAGTACCAACGGGAAAATCATGAAATTATTTTTCCTAATACTAATGGGTGTGAAATAGTGAAAATTAATTTTTCCTAATGCCTACGGCAATGCATGAATATTTTTCCTAATGCCTACGGCAATGCATGAATATTTTTCCTAATGCCTACGGCAATGCATGAATATTTTTCCTAGTGCCGACGGCAATGCATTAATATTATTTTTTTCAAAGTTATTTCTAATGCTAATACAGGAGTTTAAGGCTGACCGTGATTTGGGGTGGGTGGGGTTGTTGTCGTAATACATAACCGAGGGACTTTATGGATTTGTCCGTCCGTCTGTCTGTTGTGCGAGGCTGTGATTGGCCGGGGGAGCGTGGTGTAGTTGAGGTAGATGGATTGAGTGTATGTGTGTATACCTGTCTGTTGGAATTTGTGTGATGGTGTGATTGACAGGGGGCGGGGTGTAGTTGAGGTAGATCGACTGCGTGTATGCAGGTGTTGCAAGTCTGTAGGAATTTAAGGCTTATAGTGATTTGGGGTAGGTGAGGGTGTTGTTGTACGAGTAGTATGTATCCATGGGAATTTGTGGATGTGTCTGTGCGGAGGAATTTAAGCGAGGCTGTTATTGGGAGGGGGTGTGGTGTAGTTGAGGTTGATCGACTGCGTGTATGTATGTCTATATGTTTGTAGGAGCTTAAGGCTGATCGTGATTTAAGAGAGGTGAGGATGGATGTTGTTGTTGTAATATGTATACGTAGGAATCTGTATGTATGTATGTCTGTGAAAATTTAAGGCTGATCATGATTTAGGGTAAGTGAGGTTGGTGTAGTAATATGTCTGTGTGTATGTACATATGTTTGTAGGAGTTTAATGCTATTAGTGATTTGAGGATAGGTGGGGGTGTTGTCGTACGAGTGATATGTATGCGTGGGAATCTGTATGCATGTTCGTAGGAGTTTAAGGCTGATCGTGATTTGTGTTGTTGTCAGTGTTGTTTGTAGGAATGACCGTGAGAATTTTTGTATGTATATCTGTAGGAATTTAAGGTTGGCCGTGTTTTGTGAGGGGTGGTGTGTTGTTGAAATAATATGAATTTTTCTTATATGAAATCTGGTATATGTGTGTGTGTGCGTATGATTTTCTCACGCTAGTAGTTTTATGTACGTAGAAATAAATTGTATTCAATATCGAGATTTGGTTCTATAAAATATTTTCATATATCTGATACATATACATATACATAAGTATATTTTCATACTCAAGGTTGCTGGGTATTTTGTCATGCTTAAAATTTTCCAGCTTTAAAGTCTGCCTGCGAGAAATTTGTTTATATTACAGATTTTGTTTATTTAACTACGTCCGGCTTCTTTCGCTGAACTTCTTTTCATACGATCATGGGAATTTATAGTTTCTCTGTCCATAATAAGGTCGTTTAGCTTGAGCATGTGCTCCGACTGAATGGTTTGCGTTGTTCATATATTTTTGTGATGTAGATATGTAAGTGTCATTGTCAAGATCTAATAAATATTTGAGTAGTGATAAGAAATTTGATATTATGTGTACATACATACATAAAATCAATTTGTAGATATTTATGTATGTATGTATGTATGTCATGTGCGGTCTTTTGTTGATGTTGTAAATATTCGCCTGGTCTTTTGTGTATAGATGTCAAATATCTTCATAGTTTTTTTTTTTTTTTATTTGAAATTAAAAAACGTTTATTTTATTTTTATCTGTATTTACTTCAAAGTTTGTGAGGATTTTTTGTTTTAAGTAAAACTGAATTCCTTAAGATACATACTTTAGAATAATAGTAACTATAATAGAAATATTTCCTATATTTAATTTACATTTGTTTAAAGTTGATGCAGTTTATCTTCATTCTTAGAAATATTTTGATATAAAATTTTTTCCAGCCGTAGGCTTTTTTCATCACCTTTTACATTTATTTTAGATCATCTTGCATTGCCTTTTATACATTTATAAACATTTTTAAATGAAACTGATCCAGCAGTCCAGCTTATGTAACGATAGTTTTTTTTTTGTTAGCCAGCTTGCTTCTTTTTTTTTATTTTTTTTTTATTGATTATTGAGTTTTATAATGAAATTATTATATTCATAATTGTTGAAAACAATCGCTACTTCTTTTGAGATGAAATCAGTTGAATTACTTTTGAAACCTTGTACGTCTATAAAAATTATGTTGTTTTCCATATTACTCAATTTATAAGACTTTTAGAATTTGACCTTTGATGGGTATATATTCTAGTATATGATCATGAATAAGAATACAGTAAGCTGATTTCTTTGCTTACTATTTCAAATTAAAATTTTATTCAATTGATGAAACACATGAGATTCTTTCATATACTACCTTTGCTGGAATCTTAGATACATAGAATAACTATATAGAATTGCATTACGTTTATTTATAAATTTTATTTTAAGATCAGCATCATATGGATATGAGACTGAACTTAAATGTACTTTTAAATTAGTTAATTCATAATGAACAATTTTATTTTCTTTTTGACTAGCGATCAACAGAAAACGAAGTCGTTTTCTTACAATTTAGGTCTGACCTCTCAACTGCTCCTCTAGTATACAATATGACTTTGTACGTCAGTATTTCTGTCTACTCTTTGTCAGCGTTAGGGATAATTAAATTTTAAACTTTTTATTCTTCAGATTGTGTTACTTCATACTGATAATATGTTTACATTAATAAGGTACGAGTGTATGTTTATTTTATGAAAGGTGAGCGCCTATGGCTTTTATTTGATGTTCTGGATGAAGTGATTTTTTTCTCATTTTATTAAAGTTTAGCGTATTGCATATATATTTCTAATATATTTAAGTGAGCTTTTTGTATCTGTCAGACAGAGTAAACGTATCAGTTGGTCAGTCAGTCTCTCTTTTTATTTTATTAATTTTTTCTTCTAATGTGTCACTACTATTTTTTCAGATTTTACTTCTTGAAATAGAAAATATTTATATAATTTTAAAAGTATTAATATATACATACATATAGGTAAATATATGTATGTACGTAGAAATTAGTTCATATACAAAGAAATACATCTTTAATAAGCAACTATTCTAGAAAATCGATCTAAAATAACACATTTACCTCCATCATCAATTCACCGTCAGTGTTTTCATAAAGTGTTAGAAACATTGGAATATCAAGTTTTGGGAGAATTTTTACTTCAAGTGTTTCTATATAAGATTTAGTGTTTGACCCCTTGACGTTATTGTGGTTAACGTAGGCTGCGTTGTATCGCATTCAGATGTAATCATTTCTCACTTAGAAAAGGTCCTCATCATCATCAATCATACCTGTATACAATTCATTCATGAGTTGAGTTGATCCAGATACAATTGCTGTCTACAAATTAATGATTAGAAAATAGCTTTCTCATCACCTTCTAACAAGTTTAATATTTTGCTAGCATGCATGCTTTAGCATGCTTCTATCGATAGTGACGCGAGAGTCCGACATTTAGTGCTGTTTTAATTAAAAATCTATACTATTAGAGTTACAGATTCACTCCTTTGAATTTTTAACAAAGTAGATACATATCTATTTCATTTGCCACAAAGTCTTAAAATTTCTTTCCTTATAAAAGTATGACGTGAGGAATTTTTTTACATTATACATGCTTCGGCATGCTTCCATTATTTTTTTCAATAAATTTAGTTCATACTCATACAGATACAGATATAAAGTAAGATCTGTTTACATTACATTTTACAATTTATGCATGCTTCAGCATGATTCGAGCTGAAGTCTGTATTTATTTAGTAAGTTTGTTTGATACCCATTCATACACTGTACATTCCTAAAGATTGGATATCAAAGTCCAATTTCCTTAGTTTATCTAGAAATGAACAGAGTGAATATATATTATATTAACCCATATTCACAATATAAAACTGTGTGTGTTAGATTTTTCGAAATCGAAAATGTAGAACTTTTACTATAAAAAGTGATAATATGATGTGTTAATGTGTGAATATTTCACTGTGCAATAGTTCATTTTGAACTCTTAAGTTTCCACAATATTTCATACAGACCATCAAGTTTAAAGAATTCCAGTACATTAAGCTAATTATCTTTCCTGAGACCTAACATTCCTAATCAATCCTTCAAAAAAAAAACCAACACAAACTAGATTTTTCCTTTTTAATTTTATTTATATTTTCATTAAATTTCAACATTTTGTACATCTTCAAATTACTGTATACTGTATTTTGCACCTTTTTCTCAGTCGTAGAGTTAACTTTAATCACAAATATTTTAATTTTCCGGTTAAATGAACTTTTCTATTGTAGGCATTAAGTAAATCTTTATGTATATCAATCCACTTATATGAATCATTAATGCTAAATTCTTAGCACATAATTCCTTTTAATGAACTATTAAATCAATCTACTATTGATGCTTTCATATTAAGTAATTTTTAATCCTCTATTTATGCATGAATTTTGCAGTGTTTATTAAAAAATTCTTTACCATCATCTATTTGTAAGTTTTTTGGTACTCATACCATTTCAAAAATATTTTCCATTGACTTGGTTTTTTCGAGTGCAGCTTTTATATTCAACAATACTCACCATATAAACTTTGAGAATGTGTCAGTTACAGTCTACAAAAATTAATAATATCTATTTTCTCTAGAATTGCTATCCAAATCAGCTCCATAAAAGATCATCTACTTATTCCATTCATTACACCACTACAATACACAAACAATTTTCAAAATTAATTATGAAGTTCGTTTACTAAATTTCTTTTTAAAGACATTGAGTTGTTTTACAGTTTTTTGGAGAGTGTTGTGATCTACTTGATATACTTTTAGCTATTTATACTAAAATGTAGTTAATTTTCCAGTTTATAAATTCTATGGTTCAGCTGTTCAATTTGTTTGTCAAAAAGATGATTTAATTTTTAGAATGTCTTTTTCAATTTTATACCTATCTTCTATCGTTAATTTTATTTCACACTCCACTCCATCAATTTGCATTTGAATATATCCTTGAATTATATTAATGCCTTAAGCTTTATTATTAATTCATCCTTTAGTTTCTAGATTTGAGTTTCCAGAAACAATTTACTGATAACATTATTCTCCGTCAGTGAATGATGATGATTCTCTATGTATGCATTGGTAGAAATTATATATTTTATTTAGTTTTCAAAATCAAATTTGTCATAGTATTTTCACGTTTTATCAATCACTAAAGAAAATAAACCCACTGTTAAACCCCTTATTTGACCATCAACTTGTATTTTATCTTTATTCAGTTTTAGATTTCTATCACCAAATTTCCTTTCATTATTGAAATCTTTAGGTGAGCCATAGTTTGTATCTAATTCATTTCTTTCTTCCAAGACTAATAACTCACTATAAGTATCTTCGCGTTTGGAAGGCTGTGAGTAAAAATCATCTTCTTCTTCATCATCATAATCATTCTCAGTATTAACATCATTAAATAAGATGGCATTATCAAATATTGTTCCTTTTGAAAGTTTCTTCAACTTCTCTCTATCTCGACTGATGGTTTCTGAGGCTTTAATACTTATATTATTTTCAGGTTCTATATTGTTTTTACTTTGTTCTTTCTTGTGTATTCTTTCAATATTTTTAGAACTATTTATGAATTCTTTGAGAGGTTCTGTTATAGGATCAAATATATCTCTTAGTTTTTCACGTGTATCTATTTCACCAGTTTTTATACTACGAAGCTTTTTCTTCAAGACGCTTCTTATCAACACCAACTGTTTTAAAATTTTCTCATCCATATTTAATAAATAAAAGGTATCAGCTATTTGATCAGGTATCAGCTATTAGATCAGCTTATCAGGACCTGGTCTGGTTTTCAGATCAGCTTATCAGGACCTGGTCTGGTTTTCAGATCAGCTTATCAGGACATGATCTGATTTTCAGATCAGCTTATCAGAACCTGATCTGGTTTTCAGATCAGCTTATCAGGACTTGATCTGGTTTTCAGATCAGCTTATCAGAACCTGATCTGGTTTTCAGATCAGCTTATCAGGACCTGATCTGGTTTTCAGATCAGCTTATCAGGACCTGATCTGGTTTTCAGATCAGCTTATCAGGAGCTGGTCTGGTTTTAAGATCAGCTTATTAGGAGCTGGTCTGGTTCTACGATCAGCTTATCAGGAGCTGGTCTTGTTTTCAGATCAGGTTATCAGGTATCAGATCAGGTTATCTGATTCAGATTGAGTTATCAGGTATCAGATCAGGTTATCTGATTCAGATTGAGTTATCAGCTTACAAGTAGCTGGACATTTATAACATTTAGATGAATGAAGTTTAAGGTCAGATAAAATGTGAAAAACTATACTGTTATGTAGTCAAATTATTTTCTAAGACGATCATCACTTAATTCAGTATCTTTGCTTATAATCAAAATTCCATATTTTTAATTTCAGCATGATTTATATTTTTCTCATCTTACTTAAACATTCTAACTACATTATGATTATTTCCTATCAAATATTTGGTGATTCTAGTATAAGTTTGACATTAGTAGAATGCATCAACATTCTTATCTTACCCCTGACATTAGTAGAATGCATCAACATTCTTATCTTACCCCATTCAAAAATATGCTTCTCACACACAACATGGTTAAATATCGTATTGGTATTACTTCTAGCTTTCTTAAAAGAAATAACAGATTCATTATCTGTAAATGTGTAATACCCATGACTTTCATTAATGAAATTAATTTCTACGGGATATTTATATTTAGGTTGTTAGAGAGATTTTGAGTTTAAATATGAAGATGTTTTCAAGTTTTAGTCCATTAGAACTGTCTAGCCAACCAATCATAATATTATTATTTTTTTATTTATTTTTTATTTATTTATTTATTTATTTTTTATTTATTTTTTTTACCAACTATTCTTGCACGAATAGAAATTGATAGAGAGGAACTACGATTTTTTTGAGCTAACGTTTGATGACTCATCAATATTTCGTACCATCCTATATTTAGGTTGTTTTACTAACCGCTTTTGTGTAACTAAATACATTTTATAAATATTATCTCTTATTATAAAAAAATAAAATAATACAGCTATTCGATTTCAGAAAATATTTTCTAAAATCGTGTAGCTGCATTATTTTATTTTTTTATAATAACAGATAATGCTCCATACTCACAATCAAAACATCATAAAAATATCATTAGTTTTGAGTATGAGTATTCGGCAATATTTATGAAATGCATTTAGTTACAAAAAATGTGGTTAGTAAAACAAAGTATATTTTAACAGTTTAAAATCAGTATTTTGTATGACAATACTGGTTTTAAACTCTTAAAATATACTTTGTTTTGACTATGAGTAGGAACCATTATCTCTTATTATAGGAAAAATAAAATAATATAGCAATATGATATCAGAAAATATTTTCCGATATCGTAGAGCTACATTTTTTTTTTCTATAATAAGAGATAATATTTATGAAATACATTTCATAAATATTGGTACATACTCATAGTCAAAACAACCTAAAAATAGGATGGTACGAAATATTGATGAATCATCAAAATTTCATACCAAGGTATATTTATGTTGTTTTACTAACCGCATTTTGTAACTAAATACATTTTATAAATATTATTTCTTATTAAATAATAAAATAGTATGGTCATGTGATAACAGAAAACATAATTTCTGATATCATATAATCATACTATTTTTTCTATAATAAGAGATAATGAGTCATACTCATACTCAAAACAAAAGATATTTTGACTATGAGTATGCTTCAATATTTATGAAATGCATTTAGTTACAAAATGAGGTTAGTAAAACAAAGTATATTTTAAGAGTTTAAAACCACCATTTTTATGGTAATACTGGTTTTAAACACTTAAAGCATACTTTGTTTTGACTATGTGCATGCACCAATATTTAGGAAAGGGATTTCATAAATATTGATCCATACTCATAGTCAAAACAACATAAAAATACCTTGGTATGAAATTTTGATGAGTCATCAAACGTTAGCTCAAAAAAATCGTAGTTCCTCTCTATCAATTTCTATTCGTGCAAGAATAGTTGGTAAAAAAAATAAATAAAAAATAAATAAATAAATAAATAAAAAATAAATAAAAAAATAATAATATTATGATTGGTTGGCTAGACAGTTCTAATGGACTAAAACTTGAAAACATCTTCATATTTAAACTCAAAATCTCTCTAACAACCTAAATATAAATATCCCGTAGAAATTAATTTCATTAATGAAAGTCATGGGTATTACACATTTACAGATAATGAATCTGTTATTTCTTTTAAGAAAGCTAGAAGTAATACCAATACGATATTTAACCATGTTGTGTGTGAGAAGCATATTTTTGAATGGGGTAAGATAAGAATGTTGATGCATTCTACTAATGTCAAACTTATACTAGAATCACCAAATATTTGATAGGAAATAATCATAATGTAGTTAGAATGTTTAAGTAAGATGAGAAAAATATAAATCATGCTGAAATTAAAAATATGGAATTTTGATTATAAGCAAAGATACTGAATTAAGTGATGATCGTCTTAGAAAATAATTTGACTACATAACAGTATAGTTTTTCACATTTTATCTGACCTTAAACTTCATTCATCTAAATGTTATAAATGTCCAGCTACTTGTAAGCTGATAACTCAATCTGAATCAGATAACCTGATCTGATACCTGATAACCTGATCTGAAAACTAGACCAGCTCCTGATAAGCTGATCGTAGAACCAGACCAGCTCCTAATAAGCTGATCTTAAAACCAGACCAGCTCCTGATAAGCTGATCTGAAAACCAGATCAGGTCCTGATAAGCTGATCTGAAAACCAGATCAGGTCCTGATAAGCTGATCTGAAAACCAGATCAGGTTCTGATAAGCTGATCTGAAAACCAGATCAAGTCCTGATAAGCTGATCTGAAAACCAGATCAGGTTCTGATAAGCTGATCTGAAAATCAGATCATGTCCTGATAAGCTGATCTGAAAACCAGACCAGGTCCTGATAAGCTGATCTGAAAACCAGACCAGGTCCTGATAAGCTGATCTAATAGCTGATACCTGATCAAATAGCTGATACCTTTTATTTATTAAATATGGATGAGAAAATTTTAAAACAGTTGGTGTTGATAAGAAGCGTCTTGAAGAAAAAGCTTCGTAGTATAAAAACTGGTGAAATAGATACACGTGAACAACTAAGAGATATATTTGATCCTATAACAGAACCTCTCAAAGAATTCATAAATAGTTCTAAAAATATTGAAAGAATACACAAGAAAGAACAAAGTAAAAACAATATAGAACCTGAAAATAATATAAGTATTAAAGCCTCAGAAACCATCAGTCGAGATAGAGAGAAGTTGAAGAAACTTTCAAAAGGAACAATATTTGATAATGCCATCTTATTTAATGATGTTAATACTGAGAATGATTATGATGATGAAGAAGAAGATGATTTTTACTCACAGCCTTCCAAACGCGAAGATACTTATAGTGAGTTATTAGTCTTGGAAGAAAGAAATGAATTAGATACAAACTATGGCTCACCTAAAGATTTCAATAATGAAAGGAAATTTGGTGATAGAAATCTAAAACTGAATAAAGATAAAATACAAGTTGATGGTCAAATAAGGGGTTTAACAGTGGGTTTATTTTCTTTAGTGATTGATAAAACGTGAAAATACTATGACAAATTTGATTTTGAAAACTAAATAAAATATATAATTTCTACCAATGCATACATAGAGAATCATCATCATTCACTGACGGAGAATAATGTTATCAGTAAATTGTTTCTGGAAACTCAAATCTAGAAACTAAAGGATGAATTAATAATAAAGCTTAAGGCATTAATATAATTCAAGGATATATTCAAATGCAAATTGATGGAGTGGAGTGTGAAATAAAATTAACGATAGAAGATAGGTATAAAATTGAAAAAGACATTCTAAAAATTAAATCATCTTTTTGACAAACAAATTGAACAGCTGAACCATAGAATTTATAGACTGGAAAATTAACTACATTTTAGTATAAATAGCTAAAAGTATATCAAGTAGATCACAACACTCTCCAAAAAACTGTAAAACAACTCAATGTCTTTAAAAAGAAATTTAGTAAACGAACTTCATAATTAATTTTGAAAATTGTTTGTGTATTGTAGTGGTGTAATGAATGGAATAAGTAGATGATCTTTTATGGAGCTGATTTGGATAGCAATTCTAGAGAAAATAGAAATTATTAATTTTTGTAGACTGTAACTGACACATTCTCAAAGTTTATATGGTGAGTATTGTTGAATATAAAAGCTGCACTCGAAAAAACCAAGTCAATGGAAAATATTTTTGAAATGGTATGAGTACCAAAAAACTTACAAATAGATGATGGTAAAGAATTTTTTAATAAACACTGCAAAATTCATGCATAAATAGAGGATTAAAAATTACTTAATATGAAAGCATCAATAGTAGATTGATTTAATAGTTCATTAAAAGGAATTATGTGCTAAGAATTTAGCATTAATGATTCATATAAGTGGATTGATATACATAAAGATTTACTTAATGCCTACAATAGAAAAGTTCATTTAACCGGAAAATTAAAATATTTGTGATTAAAGTTAACTCTACGACTGAGAAAAAGGTGCAAAATACAGTATACAGTAATTTGAAGATGTACAAAATGTTGAAATTTAATGAAAATATAAATAAAATTAAAAAGGAAAAATCTAGTTTGTGTTGGTTTTTTTTTTGAAGGATTGATTAGGAATGTTAGGTCTCAGGAAAGATAATTAGCTTAATGTACTGGAATTCTTTAAACTTGATGGTCTGTATGAAATATTGTGGAAACTTAAGAGTTCAAAATGAACTATTGCACAGTGAAATATTCAGCAACACATCATATTATCACTTTTTATAGTAAAAGTTCTACATTTTCGATTTCGAAAAATCTAACACACACAGTTTTATATTGTGAATATGGGTTAATATAATATATATTCACTCTGTTCATTTCTAGATAAACTAAGGAAATTGGACTTTGATATCCAATCTTTAGGAATGTACAGTGTATGAATGGGTATCAAACAAACTTACTAAATAAATACAGACTTCAGCTCGAATCATGCTGAAGCATGCATAAATTGTAAAATGTAATGTAAACAGATCTTACTTTATATCTGTATCTGTATGAGTATGAACTAAATTTATTGAAAAAAATAATGGAAGCATGCCGAAGCATGTATAATGTAAAAAAATTCCTCACGTCATACTTTTATAAGGAAAGAAATTTTAAGACTTTGTGGCAAATGAAATAGATATGTATCTACTTTGTTAAAAATTCAAAGGAGTGAATCTGTAACTCTAATAGTATAGATTTTTAATTAAAACAGCACTAAATGTCGGACTCTCGCGTCACTATCGATAGAAGCATGCTAAAGCATGCATGCTAGCAAAATATTAAACTTGTTAGAAGGTGATGAGAAAGCTATTTTCTAATCATTAATTTGTAGACAGCAATTGTATCTGGATCAACTCAACTCATGAATGAATTGTATACAGGTATGATTGATGATGATGAGGACCTTTTCTAAGTGAGAAATGATTACATCTGAATGCGATACAACGCAGCCTACGTTAACCACAATAACGTCAAGGGGTCAAACACTAAATCTTATATAGAAACACTTGAAGTAAAAATTCTCCCAAAACTTGATATTCCAATGTTTCTAACACTTTATGAAAACACTGACGGTGAATTGATGATGGAGGTAAATGTGTTATTTTAGATCGATTTTCTAGAATAGTTGCTTATTAAAGATGTATTTCTTTGTATATGAACTAATTTCTACGTACATACATATATTTACCTATATGTATGTATATATTAATACTTTTAAAATTATATAAATATTTTCTATTTCAAGAAGTAAAATCTGAAAAAATAGTAGTGACACATTAGAAGAAAAAATTAATAAAATAAAAAGAGAGACTGACTGACCAACTGATACGTTTACTCTGTCTGACAGATACAAAAAGCTCACTTAAATATATTAGAAATATATATGCAATACGCTAAACTTTAATAAAATGAGAAAAAAATCACTTCATCCAGAACATCAAATAAAAGCCATAGGCGCTCACCTTTCATAAAATAAACATACACTCGTACCTTATTAATGTAAACATATTATCAGTATGAAGTAACACAATCTGAAGAATAAAAAGTTTAAAATTTAATTATCCCTAACGCTGACAAAGAGTAGACAGAAATACTGACGTACAAAGTCATATTGTATACTAGAGGAGCAGTTGAGAGGTCAGACCTAAATTGTAAGAAAACGACTTCGTTTTCTGTTGATCGCTAGTCAAAAAGAAAATAAAATTGTTCATTATGAATTAACTAATTTAAAAGTACATTTAAGTTCAGTCTCATATCCATATGATGCTGATCTTAAAATAAAATTTATAAATAAACGTAATGCAATTCTATATAGTTATTCTATGTATCTAAGATTCCAGCAAAGGTAGTATATGAAAGAATCTCATGTGTTTCATCAATTGAATAAAATTTTAATTTGAAATAGTAAGCAAAGAAATCAGCTTACTGTATTCTTATTCATGATCATATACTAGAATATATACCCATCAAAGGTCAAATTCTAAAAGTCTTATAAATTGAGTAATATGGAAAACAGCATAATTTTTATAGACGTACAAGGTTTCAAAAGTAATTCAACTGATTTCATCTCAAAAGAAGTAGCGATTGTTTTCAACAATTATGAATATAATAATTTCATTATAAAACTCAATAATCAATAAAAAAAAAAATAAAAAAAAAAGAAGCAAGCTGGCTAACAAAAAAAAAAAACTATCGTTACATAAGCTGGACTGCTGGATCAGTTTCATTTAAAAATGTTTATAAATGTATAAAAGGCAATGCAAGATGATCTAAAATAAATGTAAAAGGTGATGAAAAAAGCCTACGGCTGGAAAAAATTTTATATCAAAATATTTCTAAGAATGAAGATAAACTGCATCAACTTTAAACAAATGTAAATTAAATATAGGAAATATTTCTATTATAGTTACTATTATTCTAAAGTATGTATCTTAAGGAATTCAGTTTTACTTAAAACAGAAAATCTTCACAAACTTTGAAGTAAATACAGATAAAAATAAAATAAACGTTTTTTAATTTCAAATAAAAAAAAAAAAAAAAAAAAAAAAACTATGAAGATATTTGACATCTATACACAAAAGACCAGGCGAATATTTACAACATCAACAAAAGACCGCACATGACATACATACATACATACATACATACATAAATATCTACAAATTGATTTTATGTATGTATGTACATATAATATCAAATTTCTTATCACTACTCAAATATTTATTAGATCTTGACAATGACACTTACATATCTACATCACAAAAATATATGAACAACGCAAACCATTCAGTCGGAGCACATGCTCAAGCTAAACGACCTTATTATGGACAGAGAAACTATAAATTCCCATGATCGTATGAAAAGAAGTTCAGCGAAAGAAGCCGGACGTAGTTAAATAAACAAAATCTGTAATATAAACAAATTTCTCGCAGGCAGACTTTAAAGCTGGAAAATTTTAAGCATGACAAAATACCCAGCAACCTTGAGTATGAAAATATACTTATGTATATGTATATGTATCAGATATATGAAAATATTTTATAGAACCAAATCTCGATATTGAATACAATTTATTTCTACGTACATAAAACTACTAGCGTGAGAAAATCATACGCACACACACACATATACCAGATTTCATATAAGAAAAATTCATATTATTTCAACAACACACCACCCCTCACAAAACACGGCCAACCTTAAATTCCTACAGATATACATACAAAAATTCTCACGGTCATTCCTACAAACAACACTGACAACAACACAAATCACGATCAGCCTTAAACTCCTACGAACATGCATACAGATTCCCACGCATACATATCACTCGTACGACAACACCCCCACCTATCCTCAAATCACTAATAGCATTAAACTCCTACAAACATATGTACATACACACAGACATATTACTACACCAACCTCACTTACCCTAAATCATGATCAGCCTTAAATTTTCACAGACATACATACATACAGATTCCTACGTATACATATTACAACAACAACATCCATCCTCACCTCTCTTAAATCACGATCAGCCTTAAGCTCCTACAAACATATAGACATACATACACGCAGTCGATCAACCTCAACTACACCACACCCCCTCCCAATAACAGCCTCGCTTAAATTCCTCCGGACAGACACATCCACAAATTCCCATGGATACATACTACTCGTACAACAACACCCTCACCTACCCCAAATCACTATAAGCCTTAAATTCCTACAGACTTGCAACACCTGCATACACGCAGTCGATCTACCTCAACTACACCCGCCCCCTGTCAATCACACCATCACACAAATTCCAACAGACAGGTATACACACATACACTCAATCCATCTACCTCAACTACACCACGCTCCCCCGGCCAATCACAGCCTCGCACAACAGACAGACGGACGGACAAATCCATAAAGTCCCTCGGTTATGTATTACGACAACAACCCCACCCACCCCAAATCACGGTCAGCCTTAAACTCCTGTATTAGCATTAGAAATAACTTTGAAAAAAATAATATTAATGCATTGCCGTCGGCACTAGGAAAAATATTCATACATTGCCGTAGGCATTAGGAAAAATATTCATGCATTGCCGTAGGCATTAGGAAAAATATTCATGCATTGCCGTAGGCATTAGGAAAAATTAATTTTCACTATTTCACACCCATTAGTATTAGGAAAAATAATTTCATGATTTTCCCGTTGGTACTAGGAAAAATCGTATTCATGATTTTCCCGTAGTCATATATGTATATGTACATATATATACACATTACAAAAAAGAAAAACCTCCAACCTACATATGAACCCACTTAACGTATTCCCACAAAAAACAAAATCACCCGTTCACACAATTAATGTAACCCAAAAAAAATCACCCGTTCCCACAAGGGTTAATGTAAACAAAAAACTCCTAATGTAAACAAAAAATTCCTAATGTAAACAAAAAAACATCAAAGCGTGCCGCCGAAAACTCAAGGGTATCAAATTTCACAAATTTCCAAGAATTTTAAAATTTGGGTAATTAAAATTTTAAAATTTCAAAAGTTTAATTAGGCCCAGACCCGCAGTTCCCTACTACTTGCGTTTAAAAATTTTAAACTTAAATTTTAACCATTCCCATAAAAAAATACTAATTATTAACTTGACTGCACCCGGTCAAAAATACTTATGTGGCAAGACTCTATTCTTTAATAGCTGTTGTTGTTATTTACATTTATTTTCTTTTACATACTCTTACAACTACAATTTGAAGCTGAAAAAAGTCAGCCAATGTAGCAATGGTAAAGTAAGAAAATAAAAAAAAACATGTTGATTATTGAGTTCTTGTTTCAACTTTGTTATATGTTGTTAGGGTTCTCATTTGTTTAAATGAAAGTTCATAACATAATAACTCTAGTTGTTCTAAGAAATTTGGGTAAAGGTTCCCTGATGATCTGCATTAGCAACAGTGAAATGCGCATTGGATCCAGCTAAACCCCACAATAATCAATTTAAATGTATTTTTAATAAAAAATATTTTACTTAATAAGTAAAATAATAATTTGGGACTATTAGTGCGTTTAAAAATTTTAAACTTAAATTTTAACAATTCCCATAAACACACTAATTATTAACTTGACTGCACGTGGTCAAAAATACTTGTGTGGCAACACTCTATTCTTTAATAGCTGTTGTTGTTTTTTACATTTATTTTCTTTTACATACTCTTACAACTACAATTTGAAGCTGAGAAAAAGTCAGCCAATGTAGCAATGGTAAAGTAAGAAAATAAAAAAAAACACGTTGATTATTGAGTTCTTGTTTCAACTTTGTTATTTGTTGTTAGCAGTGATGCCAGTAAACATTTTGAAAATTCCCTACACGATTGAAAAAAAATCCCTTTTTTTCCCTCCAACCAAAAATATTTTCCCTACATTTTTCCCTACTCTGAAAATTTTTTATTTTTAACAACAACAAAAAACAAATAAATGTACATTTTGTGAATATTGTAGATTTTTTACAAAACTTTGTTTCATATATTGTACAAAACAGACTATAGTCGTATGCCGAGTATTCACTATGGCATTTCTTGACATCGCAACAGTGTGTATTAGTGCCAATGTTTGTCATTTCCTATACTTTTCGTTGTGTGTCATTGATTTCCACATAAAAAACCACAAGAAATGCCAAATGTGTACTCAGCATTAGTTGGGTACCAGGTAGAAAAGTAATTAGAGCATTAATTAACAAAAACAAACTAAAAATATGTACATATGTACATCCTTGCATCAATATGAAAATTGTACTTAAAGATTATGGTGTAACAAATATTAATTATACAAATTCTTAAGCCTAGATCACGCTATCAGCACAATGTACCGATTTCCGTCGGCTCATAATTAATAAGCTAAATTTGTATTATTACTCAATTAATTGAAATATAAGAACATAATTGCACCACACTACATTGCTAATAAGGTCATATAGGCTCATTCTGGAATTGATTGAAAAATAAGGCCACTTTCTAGATTGAAATGCATTTTTTTACTTTCTTGTAAGGCTCTTTTTTATGAAACGTTTCCTCATGTTTATCTTAAACATAAACTTTTTTATTTATTTCTTTTAAGTACTTAAAAAATGTCCTTGTAAAAAGAAGATCAGTTTGTGGAGCATTGGTGACACAATTTTACACAACACCCCTACAAGAAATGAGTGACTGAAACTAACACAAACGTAATTTTTTCACTAACACATTTGCAAAAATTTTATATTGAAATCAACAGTGACATTCAATTGCTCTAGTTGCTCTAGTCTAACATTTATGTAAGAGTGGAACATCTAATATGTATATGCCAAAAATTTAAAAACATAGCATTTTATTGTAAAATATACAATTCGTTCGGTCTGTGTAATTAAAATATATGGAAGTATTAAAAAAGTTAAGTAAAAACAATAGTGTATAAAATAAATTTACAATGTTTAATTTAAACCATACTTTTCTTTTTAAAATTTTAGAGATTTATAAAACAAAGTGTGGTGGTGGTTCAAAACAGTATGGAGGGGCAGATACCATCTACGTTATTTTGTGTTTTTTGGTTATTGTTCTTAATTTTTAAATAGTTTACTTAATTATATATTTTTTTATAATAATAAACGTTTTAAACAACATAAAAATTGTATTTATTAATGTAATTATGCAGGTTTGAATAGTTTGCTATGATGGTTATATACATCAAGTGTGATCAGTCAGACGTGACTACCACATGCATCATCAATGCCAAGTAAAAATACGGCAGAGCAAGCAGGTCAGATATATATGTTTCATAGTAGATATTTTCAATTAGTTAGTTTACATCACTTTTTCCACATTGGCCTTAACAAACTGATATAAATTTAGATAGCTAAAGCCATCACCACTCCCAGTCAAATGACCGGTCACTTGACTGGGAGTGTTCTTGCTGGGACAAGACCATTTCTTTTTATTTTGTGACTGTCTGTCAAAAAAACTCAATATATAAAAACATTAAAATATTATTATTGCGATTTGTCATATTTAGCTATATACATACATATGTGTGGATATTGCAATTGATTTTCAGATTGTTAGAATTCATAATGTAGGGTTTCTGCAAAAAAAATTTTAAGTTATGTGAAAAGTTTCAGCTCTTAAATAAAAATCCTCCAAATATTTTTGCATTTTATATCTAAAAAATTTAAAAATCAATAATTGTAAAAATTCCCTACATTTTGCTCAAAATAAAAAATCTGTCCTTTTTTCCCTACGGTTAAAATTTTACAGAAAAATCTCTACAAAAAGGGAAAATTCCCTACTTTTGGCATCACTGGTTGTTAGGCTTCTCATTTGTTTAAATGAAAGTTTATAACATAATAACTCTAGTTGTTCTAAGAAATTTGGGTAAAGGTTCCCTGATGATCTGCATTAGCAACAGTAAAATGCGCATAGGATCCAGCTAAACCCCTCAATAATCAATTTCAATGTATTTTTAATAAAAAATATTTTACTTAACAAGTAAAATAATAATTTGGGATTATTAATGCGTTTAAAAATTTTAAACTTAAATTTTAACAATTCCCATAAAAAAAGACTAATTATTAACTTGACTGCACCCGGTCAAAAATACTTGTGTGGCAACACTCTATTCTTTAATAGCTGTTGTTGTTATTTACATTTATTTTCTTTTACATACTCTTACAACTACAATTTGAAGCTGAAAAAAGTCAGCCAATGTAGCAATGGTAAAGTAAGAAAATAAAAAAACATGTTGGTTATTGAGTTCTTGTTTCAACTTTGTTATTTGTTGTTAGGCTTCTCATTTGTTCAAATGAAAGTTTATAACATAATAACTCCACTTGTTCTAAGAAATTTGGGTAAAGGTTCCCTGATGATCTACATTAGCAACAGTGAAATGCGCATAGGATCCAACTAAACCCCTCAACAATCAATTTCAATGTATTTTGAATAAAAAATATTTTTCTTAATAAGTAAAATAATAATTTGGGATTATTAGTGCGTTTAAAAATTTTAAACTTAAATTTTAACAATTCTCATAAAAAAATCACTAAAATTTCTGTTTCATTTAAACTTTAGGAGCTAAGCAAAATGTGCGCTGAAAGTTTAAGGCTTTATGATCAAACAGAATATGTCCGCAACTTCAGGAAAAATCGTTGTCAAATTAACAAAGCCCATAATAAAATCGACGGCAGTAACTTCAAATGCTCTATAATCTTAGTTTTATTTTCTTTTGTGCTTATTTTTCTTTGTAGTTTTGTTCACAAAATGTATGGAATTTATTGAAAGTATGGTAGCATTATTGAGAGAATGAGTATTTATATATGAGAGCATAAGAAAAAACGTTGTCAAAATAAAATAGATTCTATCTACCGACTGCTTTCTGGTGCTGATTTTTGTGTCAATTTGTATGGAAAATGTGTTTATGCCACAATTCTGTTTGATCATTTAAATACACATGTGAAGCACAATTCCATATTATTTATGATTATGGCAAATATTTTGAAAATTGTATTTTGTATAAAAAAATAAAAAGTTAAAAAATAGACACAAATTAAATAAAAAACAACATTGAAATCAAAATGTAAACAATATTTTCCTATTCCAAATAGAAATGTTTGTGTGATGGTGTTTGTGCTAATCGACTACTGTGACGTACATGCGCAGAATGTGTGCTATCTTGTATTCTTTGTTTCATGGGAACCTGAAATGCCGTACGAACTCCGTACCAGGGTTTACTTGTAAAAACTTGCAAGAACCATGAATGGAAATCATGATACAATTGTACTTTTCTAATGTGTTTTGGATAATCTAGTTTGATATTTTAGAATAAAAAATTTTTAAAAATCTACATTTAATATGAAATACTTTACACAGCTTCATATATTATTTACTATTTTTAACAAATACAAAAAACTGGTTTTGCATCTCTGATCAGATATGATAAACAAACAAAATTCTTTGACAATTAAATTTAATTTATGTGGCTTAATAAAAGAAAAACAATAAATTGAGAAAATATGCTTTCTATTTACATAGGTATACATGTTTTTTTAATAACGAAGTTCACATTTTTGAGTTTTCCTTTTTCAAATATTTTTGAAATAATTAACCTAGGGTTAACTGCCCAGGTGCAAGTTCGAAAAACTCAATGCACTCAAACTCTTTTACTAACACATCTACACTTTCGGCACTTGCAGTCTACTTCCAACTAAACTGCCAAGGAATTTTACAAGACAGTGACTTGGTCAAAGTAAATTTATATAAAGTATATGCAAGTACTCAGGTGATTAATTTTTTTCTCGTGTAGTGTCAATGCATGAATGTCAAAAGTTGTTTACAATTTTCGTACACCATTTTGTTTTGCTTTGCTTTGTTATACACAATTGTGTGTAGTGAAAAAGTTGAAATAAACTTTTACTTAAACAAATAAGAGTGCTATATTCGGCTGTGCCGAATCTTATATACCCTTTACCAACGTACGTACATATATATAGTATACAGACACATACATACATATTTGTTTTGTAAAAAAATTTATCATTTTTTTAAAGTTTCCATCTTTGGAGCTGTAATTTTCTTTCAGAAGCATAAAATATATTCAATTTATAAAGAAAAAGAAAAAAAATTTTAGACCTATTTAATTTTACATAACACAAAAAGTGTGAGTTTTCCAACCCTGGAGTCATAATTTTGGATTTTTTTGATTATTGATACCAATCTAGTTCTTTAAAAAATACATAAAATATGTTAAGTGAAAAAAGCAAAAACGAAATAAGGAAAAACTTAAGGTCAGATTTTGTAAATTCAAACGATTTTTTCGTTTTGAAATTTGTATGGAAATAATATTTTTTGAAAAGAGTTTTCGTTATTTTTCATACAAATTTGAAACGTTTAGAAACAAAACTTTTTACAAAATCTGCTTATTAGTTTCATTTAATTCCTTTAATATTAAAAACTTCAGTAAAGTGCGACTTTGAATCGCGCACGAAAGGTAGGCTTTTTTGAAGTTTTTTTTCAGTTTAAACGCTTTTTTCAGTTTTGTCGCTTTTTTCTCGTTTTGGCGATTTTTTTCTGTTTTTGGAGTTTTTTTTTATTTAGGTGATTTTTTTCTGTTATTGGGATTTTCTTCATTTTGTAGATTTTTCTCATTTTGACGATTTTTTTTCATTTTTTTCTGTTTTTGGGTTTTTTTATTTAGGAGTTTTTTTTCTTTTTTTCATTTTGGTGACTTTTTTTCTGTTTTTTTGGGGTTTTTTTCGTTTTGGCGATTTTTTTCATTTTGGCGATTTTGTTTTTATTTAAGCAATTTTTCCGGTTTTTCGCGATTTATTTTAGTCCTAGAATTTTTTTTTTATTATGGCGATTTTTTCTGTTTTTGGGTTTTTTTTTTATTATGGCGTTTTTTCCTGCTTTGGGGTTTTTTTTTATTTAGGCGATTTTTTTCTCTTTTTTGGGGTTTTTTCATTTTGGCGGTTTTTTTTCATTTTGTCGTTTTTTCCTGTTTTGGGTTTATTTTTAATTTTGGCGATTTTTTCATGTTTTTTTTCAGTATTTTTCGTTTTGGCGATTTTTTTTGTTTTTCGCGATTTTTTTCGGTTTGGCGATTTTATAATTCCTTGATTTCTTAGTTTTACCGTTTTTGAAAATTTCAAGAGTTTTGCTCTTACGGTTTCCAAGATACAGCAAGTTCTCAAAATTGCATAGTCAAAATTTCATTAACTGATGGAACACCCTTTAATTTAAAATTTTTTAAATTCTAGTGTTAATTTTTGTAGTCTGTATAAAAATACACTAACCTTACAAATTTCAAGTGTATATACATATAATTGTATGTATATTACATGGGATTTTAGAATTTTTCGTTGCTCGTTTTGGAACACCCTTTAATTTCCAATTCTCATGTATTTGTTGTTGTAGCGGCCAAAGGTCTACACACTGTGTCCAAATTTCAGGTCTGTAGGTTCTCGAGAAAATACTAATATAGTTTTAGACATAGTTAATTTTACATAACACAAAAAGTTAAAGTTTTCCAACCCTGGAAACGTCTTTTTAATTTTTTTTTATATTTTTTTTAATTTAAAATACCAATTTTAGTCGTACTAAAGTGTAAAATAAATTTATTTATTAAAAAAAAATAAAAATTTGTTTTCGGTAGTTACTTTTATATGGC